>CALNHX010002572.1:0-174504 GCA_940337035.1 Agriotes lineatus | reverse complement strand
ATTCTACAGAGTCACTCCTGCTATCGTCCATAGTTGGGATTATTTTGAAAAAGGGAAGTAACGTATTCCATTTAAGGCTCCCACTTAGTGGTTTATCGTCTCAAGAATCTAGGGGTAAACATGCCAGATAGAAGCACTTGGCGTCCTTTTAAATTACGTCATTACTTATTGAAGTAAGTCGAACACGACACTCTCCCGGCTTAGTCGGTGGTATGTTTACTGTTTGAGATCGGTCGAAAGCCTTGTAATAGTTCTGAATACTTATATGCAGTAAGCAATCTTTCTAACGCAAACTATAGGCTAATTAATTTTGTGCAATAATTACTTGACAATCTGCCAAGCATACGTCATTAATTGGGACTTCCATTCTCTTTTCCCCTTTTACTTCTTCTACTTTTTTTAGGCCATTGGCCTAACGCTACCGATTTGGAGTTACTTCATCTTTTCCACGTTTTTCCTATACTTTGCCTCTCTCTGGGAGACGTGTTTCTTTTAGACATTCTTGTGACGCGGTCATTCAATTCTCTTTGCCTTGTGGTTATCCAATGCCTGATCTTCTCTTATTCACTCTCTTCTGCTTCGGTCAATTATTGTGTTACCGGTTATTTTTACCCCATTCCGTGTACTCGTTTTGTTCAGTCTTCCAAAGCTGCTTTTTAGAGACAGTGGGGTTACCTCAGAGTTAAGAGTATCTGGATCTGTGGCGGATGTTTGGGTTTGATCCCCACTTACAGCAACTACCACAAAAGACCTTGTGGAGACTTCACTGCAATTCCACAACAAAAGTTTTTGCTCCGTACGTGAGGCTGAAAGAACGCATTAATTTCAGGCTGTTTGGAATGACTGTCTTAAAAATATATCGTATTTTTCCATACGCAACCCAACCTAAGCCCTTTCTTTTCAACAACCCTGGGTGTCTAGTTGTCTTAATTGATATTTATTTGGTAATCAAAATAGGTGTATTTTTCAACTGTTTCAATCTCCATATTTTTGAGTTTCATCGGTTTGATAAATACTATAGGTTAATCACCGACTGGGTTTGATCATAATTTATTTTCAAACCAACTTTTTGTGTCGCGTGCTGCAACATTTATAACATTATACTGGCCTCTTGGTAGTTTCCCACTATTAGAACTTCGTCCTCTGCAAAACAGAGATATCTTAATTTTTCTCATTCAATGCAAACACCCCTATTTCTAACTCTGTCGTCTCAAATACATATTCGAAAACTTTCATACATAATTTTGGAGAAAAGGTGTCTCTATGTCTAATTTCTCTGTTGAGCTGTTACATTTATAATTTTAAATGTGCCGTGAGCTAGATCTAAAGCGAATGTATCTTTAAATAAGGCTTTATAAAACTGTTGCACTATATATCACATTTCTTCTCTGTTCGATATTACTTTTCCACTTTTATTTTTTAGTTTCTGAATTTCCTATTACCTTCATACTCTTTGATGTTCTGTATAATTTTTTTGTTTTTATATTTCCATATGTCCTACCAAATGGATTTTGACGCTGTTAATGGAGTCTGTAATTTGTTGATCGATAGTAAATTAACACTTATTAGAACAAACACAATGGCACACAATCAACAAATACATCTTGCTTTATTGATGTAGTAGTTCGACTGGTGGGAGAAGGCCACGACCTTCACCTTGGCTCCCTTCTCCACAAAGTTGTGGGGGGAGCTCTTAGAACCGGCAAACGTACTCTACTTCTATTGATTAAACAATAAAACAATGAAAAAAAAATAGCACTAACTGTTCCCTTAATATACTGCTCCATGCGGATATTGCCAGCTAATAGTCACAAGTAGATAAATATATATTAGATAAAATGCCACGATATCACCAAGGAATATTCACAGAAGAAAATAAAAGCAATTGCGCACTAGAGTAGCAAAGGAATAAGAACTAAAATAGTGTTGAAGAACAAACTTCAACAACAAGTTACACATTCTACCTCAGGTGCGCATTGCTTATGGACACAAAAACGATTACATGAAAAAAGTTACCAAGTCTCAGTCAGTATATGGACCAAATGCGAAAATGTATAAAAGCAAAGCAAGATTACACACACACACGTAAGGTTGCTATAACAAATTAGTACTTGCGGTTGCATTGTGAATACAAGCGAAAGAACAGCCGTGAAGGAAACAGAATTAAATGTGAAACCGAAAAACACGAAAGTTATAAATTATGGTGCAAATGAAAGCAATACAGTCATTATTTCGTAAATCGGTGACTTTACAGAAAATTCCTGAAACCCGTCGATTTTTGTTTTTAAATGCCGGTTCCGACAGCTTTTTCGTGACGTAATTTTTGCAATATTTATTAAATACAACCACATTTAAAGCAAATGCCCACCTTTACTTATGATATACTGAGAAAGACAAGCACGAAATTTTCTTCAACTTTTTCTATAACTTCCGGAGTTAGTTGTGCCATCTCGATGAGTATGCATTCTTTGATTGGTAATTTTATAAATAATTTTTTTGACAGTATTCAAAAATAAATTACTAAAACTTGTTGATGTGGTTGGATAGATAATTAAAAGACCTTTAAAAGGAAGTATGGCATGACCCACATTTCTATTTAATACGGATCATCGATGACGTCATCACTCTCACACAGATGAAGTCACGAAAAAAAACAAATCTGACGGAACGCATTTAAAAATAAAAATCCACAGGTTTCAGGATTTTTCTGTAGTCACCGATTTACGAAATAATGGATTTATTCCTTTCATTTGCACCATACTGTATAATCTTATTTAAATTTGATTTATAAGTAAAACCTAGGATATAAGACATAATTGGTACGGGACTTAAATTACAGTTATGTTGCATAATTTTCTAACTGTTAATATTACATTTGTCGAATTTTGCAATAATGTACATTATTTAAAGTAAATTTGCAACCAGAAAGGAATTAATGCGTATCGAATTAATTTAAATTAGAACACTTTATATAACGTACAATTTAAAGGCAATAGAACTCTGATTTATTAACATATTGATAAGTAAAATAATACCCAAATACTATAAAATCTTCATAATTGTGAAGATCAACGTCTTTGGTCATTATTTGTATGTAACCGTTGCTATGGATGGATTAGAAGTAAACGTTGGATGTAGCAGCGTATACAAGAGTGTAGATGGGGATTTATCCGAGGAACTTAACGGAGATGTACATGATTGATATGCTCTTATAACCAGACAACAATTTCATAAGGTATATCATTCAACGACTGATACACAATTACCTGAAATAAGGAAGAAAGAGTATTTATCAGGTTTCTTTTAATTAAAATATATGATGAACTGTCAATGAGTAATTTATGTAAAACAATTACAATGCACGTCCCAACTTGAGAATAGGAGTGTAGTATTAAGATGATATACTAACTGAGCTACTTTCTGAAGAATTAATTAGCCATATGTAATGATTACACCAATTCACGAATGCATAAATAAGGTACATCACCAAACATTGTATGAAACAAGGTGAGTCAGGATCGCCGAAATATGTTTTTCCAAAACCCAGTTAATCTGGCACACCATTAATGGCGTACTGGGTGATGCGGTTAGCATCACGCCTTCGACGACTGCCTTATTTTCCCTACTTCCACAACTGTGGTTTCGGTACCTAATTTTTAAAGCGACTGATTGGGCCGCCCGCCACTTGCCAGAGGTGGGGATTTAACCCCGTACCGTGGCACGGCAGCCTGACGACCTAACCGCTCGGCCACGCTGGCGACTGTTTGATAACGAATAACAATGATAATTAATTTATTTATTTAAATATCTAATTATAATCATACCATTTCTCTACGTATACGTACAACCGATTATGTTTTAAATCAAGTAATATTTTTGGACGATATAAACAGATGCCGTCGAAATCTAATGCAATCAGTCAATTAAGTACAGGCAGCTTAAGAACTCCGGAAAGTTTATGATTCTTTGTAGATCGAACAATCTGCCCGTATACACGTGAGCTTTAGTACACCTTTACAACTATTACTATCGTTTGAAATTTGACGAAAATCCATAAAGCTCGTATAGGGCTGGAAAATGTATTCGTGTGGCTGATTGCGAACATTATTATTTTTATTAATACAATTTTTAATACCTAACCGAGTCACGCATATTCAGTAAGCGCATGCAACAGAGCAAGGTCGTTCCCCTGGGTGTTTGTGCATAATCTGCCTTCGCTTTACCGCCAGAAACGCTATTTATTTTGCAACTTCCTGCATGTTGACTCAATTAATATTGCGGAAGCAACTCAGGTACAATATAGCACCGTCGCATATAACTCTATGCATAAATCATCATCAAACGTGTGTACGTACGTACAGGGCGATAAACAATGTATCATCAATTTCGTACTGATTTAGAGTGTGTGCTATTATACAGCCCAGTAGCTAAACAGTGTAGTTAATTTGGGTATCTTTATCAAGAGCATTATTGATTTTTAAAATGTTGATATATAAGTCATAATATTAGAAATTCATCCAATGAGTAAATTAAATAAAATTAACATAATACCAACAAGAAACAACTTGTATGAGTTCAATGATTTAAATTCAGGTTGAAAGAGTTAAAACATGAAATCAATGTATTTAACTGCAATTTTAATTACATTTAAATTTTAACCGTCAGGTATTATAGGAATAAAAACGGGAATATATTATAATTTATTGCCGTTATTTAAGCGTTGCTCTTTAGTAGCAGTTTTTCTATATTATGCTTTCAATCTGGCGTAACAGCGTTATCACTAGTGTCAAGGGGCGAATAAAGAGGTACTTTGCTTAGGAAATTTAGATTGCCCTCAGGAAGGAAGATAGGTCCCATTTTATATTTCTTGGCTACATATTAACTTGGAAAATTGTTGCAACGTAAAGGAAAATTGAGATATCTACTTTTATGTTAAGCATTATTTTAGGCTTATACAAATATATCAAAAATAATCAAATTAGAAGTAAAGTATATTTATGTAACATTATATGCAGATGTCCAACCTGAATAGTTATTTCATAAACAGACTTTTTTTTTTAAATATTTCTTGAATGACAAGTATATATTTTCTTGAATCAACTTAAAATATTTATGGAAAATGTTATTTCTTATATTAAACACACGCGATCATGTGTGTGCAATATTTTGGTGTTTATGGAATTGTATCAGTACATATAATTCGACCTCAGCTCAGCAAACATTTTTGTAGATGTTTTGCTCAAGTTCATTCAGGGTTTACTAAAGCTCTCGCATTATTATTAGATAGATGTTCAAATTGATTTGAAACTGAACCCTTATCATGTTATCCTGGTTAATTCCAGAAATTATGCAAAGCAATTCAAGAGAACACCTCATTCTAGTGTATGCTAAATCAAACCTTTATTTCCCATATTTAGCTATGTTATATAATTATTACGTTTGGGAATATATTTTCATTTAAAGTCTCATATTCCGCAAAATATGATACATAATATTTATCTATGTTAACTGTTAAATATAAAGTAAGATACAGCCAAAAATACAATAAACTACAATCAGCTACTACTACTAAGATGCTGACTTGTATCAGAAAGAAACATAGCAAGTACAACTGCATAGAACATTTCTAGAAATGTGAACTTTTGAGTTTACTAGAAGTTTTTATAATTTCTTGTGTAAAGAATAATAATAGCGGCCACCAAACTGTTTTATCAAAATATGACTTAAAAGTGCTTGCGAATTTAAAGTGGTTTGATAGTTTCAGCAACGATTTGGCTACTCCAACTAAACCTTCAAAGGTGCAGAACGTGTTAGTGATATCTGGTGGTGCCAGCTACGTACAAATGTAGCTTTTAGCTACTACAAAGTTGCTATTACCTTCAAAATGTACTATGAAGTGACGGTTACTGAATAGTGCTCTGCTTACTGCATATTCTTTATAAATAAGGAGCAATTTTTCAACTGTCCTTTAAATTTCAAAGTGCACATAAACTCTGACTATTTGACGTCAGGAACGCTAGATGACTTGCTCTATAATATTTTCCTTTGTTATTGGGTTAAGTGATCTGGCCAATATAATATGCCGTTGTATTCCCACTGATGGGAATATTGCATTAGAATGTTCTCTTCTTTTCGATTGCGGCAACCACTTTAAAAGAATGCCTGGCGGCATTAAAATTTGAGGTTATACCAACTTACACAGCGTGCATAAAGGGGAGCAGAAGCTACGCAAGAAGCAACTGAAACAGTATTGGATAGAGTTGAGATTAGAGGTTTACGCTGGTTCGGGCATCTCATGAGAATGCCAGAAAATCGATGGCCAAAGAAACTTTTCTAGTGGAGACCACCAGGACGAAGAAAGCGAGGGAGGCCTAGACGATCCTGGAACGAAGGAATCCGCAAGGCAATGCAAAAACGAGATCTAGATGAGGAAATGGCGCAAGACAGGGAGGCATGGCGAAGGGGACTGGGCAGGCAGCACTTAGCTGTATTTTGATATGTCATTCGATGTAAATAACATATACATTGTATTGTATTATCAAGTCCAATATATATATATAGAAGCTACGCTAGACATGAGACAACACTTTAAAGTTACTAATCTTAGTGCCTGCCACCTGGCCGCCACATAGGTAGTGGTACTTGGTGAAAGAAACTGGACATTGAAATACGAGGGGAACTAGATAAATTATCTACCTAGCCATGATAGAAACAATTGATAAGCTTCAGCTTGTAATGTCAAACAGTAACAAGTCTTTCATTGTTGCATGAAAAATTTGATTCATATCCGCCAGTAATTTTATATTTTGTGGAGTGTTTTGTGTCTAAAAATGAGTCTTTTGAAATTAGAGCATCGAAGTGTAATAAAATTCCTTACAAAGGAAGGCAACAATCCGAAAAAGATTCGCGAACGAAAGATTGCGGTGTATGGAGACGATGCTCCGTCATATTTCACAATTAAATTTTGGTCAAAACAATTTCGGTTGGGACGGGAATCTATAGAAGCGACAAATGTTGAAACGTGCAAGAAAGTGGAAGCCATGGTTCTTGAGGATCGCAGTATAAAAGTCTTCACCATTACTACAGCATTGGAAATATCCGAACCTAGCGTTTTGACAATATTCCACGACAAACTGGGCATGAGTAAAGTTTCAGCAAGGTGGGTTCCCAGATTATTGTCTCCTGAGCAAAAGTTGCGTAGACAGAAAATTTGTAGAAACAATTTGGAATCTATGGAAGCGGACCCCGACTTCTTAATGCGGATAGTGACTGGTGATGAGACTTGGGTACATCACTGGGACCCTGAGCCGAAATTAGAGTCATGCAATGGGTGCATAAGGGGTCTCCTCCCCCAAAGGAGGCCCACACGCAATCTTCAGCTGGAAAACTCATGGCAACCATCTTTTGGGACATGCAAGGTATTCTTTTGATTGAATATATGCCTAAAGGCCCTACAATCACTGCAGAGGTTTATGGTAACACCCTCAAAAAGCTGCGTAGAGCTATTGTCAAAGAACGTCCAAATTTATCACAAGGTGAATCGCTCATCCTTCATGACAACGCGACCGTGCATAAGGCCGCCAAAATCAAACCAATTCTGCAGGAATGCCGCTTTATTGAGCTAAACCATCCACCTTATAGTCCGGGTCTGGCACCGTCCGACTTCTATCTATTCAGAAACCTAAAAAAGAATCTCAGAGGGCGTCGTTTTGAAACAGACGAGCATTTGAAGGAGGCAGTCAAGGACTATTTTGAGACCCAAGGAGAATCTTTTTTTCAAGGGGCATTAACTCTTTGAAGGACAAATGGCATAAGTGCGTTGAAGTTGGGAGAGATTATATTGAAAAATAAAATTATTTAAAAAACCGTATGTAATTCGTTTCATAGTTAGGTAGATAACTTTTCTAGTTCCCCTCGTATTAGCAGAACTTTCAGTTTTACCGCTGTTGTAGAGTAACAAACACTTCAAGCATCCAAATTTAGATGATAACCACCTCAAAGTTAACTTTTCCAAAGAAGCCACATTTATCCACTAAGTTAATGCCGCCATTATAGAAATGATAAACCAGTAATTTTATGAAAAATAACTTTATGTCAGTACTGGATTAAATATAGAAAATAAATCCGTAATTATTTTATATCACCAAGATTAATAAAAAAACTGTTTCAGGTATCTAGGTTTACAATTTAAAAGAACTCTCATTTCCGTTTTAATTTTGTTTAAGTGAATATTGCGATGCGGGTGTCCTAATTTCTAGGTACGGCGTCTATAATTTACAGTAAACGTGCAATTATTTTATTCTCCTCGGGTTGATCGTAATACGAATAATAATTAATAGTATGTCTACTTATCATTTTTTAAATAAGTATCTTTATACCAGACTGTCCAGTAATGTCGAGTTAGAGTAAATGCAGAAACACTGATGGAAGAATGAAACATAATACTGTTGTAAATTTGTTGCAGGGCAGAGATCGAACGATATAACCGAAAAAGAAATAGTAAGGCAGGTTGCGTTTAAGTGGCAGCTACCACGTCCCTATGTTTTCGCCATATATTCGCTACATGGCAAAACAGTGGATATATAGGTTCCAGAAACGTCGCGAGAACGTGATTGCCACCGAAAAAGTGTTCCGCATTTGTCAGAACATTTTCAAATTTTACTTATGTACGAGTTAATTGCCTATTTTTGTTCTAAGATTACGACCCCGCTTGTATATAGCTTTCTTGTCATAGTTTTCCTAAATTTAAGTGAATAACAAGTTTTATGCAGCCCGTCGCACAGTTGCGCACTGGCCTTGGGCCGTCTGGCTGAACACCTGTGTTTGTTGCCGCCTCACAGTCCTCGCGAACTTAGCTTTTGGCGTATTTTCTGCAGTGAATTTGAAACGCCAGTGTGTGAGAGCATGAAAGAGGTTTCTGAAAGTTTATCGTTCCGTTGCAGTCTTTTTGTCTGTGTTGCCGACGCCCTGCCAGTTTCTTTCCTTTCGGCAATGTGGCTTGATCCGATGTTTTTGAGTCAGTTAGTTGCCGGCTGCTACTGCAAGCGCTTCCTAGAGTGTGGCTTCCAGCCGCCCCGCCACCGAAGTCGCGGGGCAGCCTTTCGAGAGCTTTTCGAGCCGTTGAGGCGTGCAGTTGTGTGTGTTCTGGTGCCGCCAAGTTGAGAGCCAGGTGATACTGCAATAAAGGTGGCGTGTATTTTAGACATTAGCCGCTATATCGTTGCTATTCGCATTCAATGCCGTTCATAACATAGCGCCTTCATTGCAGTTTGTAAAGCTATTCGCATGCAATACGTTAACATATGTGCATGGCAGTAAATGTTTACTTGCGCGCCCCTTAGCGCCTTCATCACAGTTTGTAAAACTATTCGCATTCAATACCGTTCCTAACATAGGTGTATGCCAGGGAATAATTATTTTTGTGCTCCGTTAGCGCTATAACTTTAGGATGTGATGCCAGTCGGCACTTTTCATATACTGTACCGAACAACATTTCATATGTCTACGTTAGACCCCACGAAAAGAACTCTCGACCACACTAACTTAACTTGCTTAAACTGCACCCCAAACGGTTAATGTCCACAGCACGAAGAACGCCTAGGATTGCCCACGTAACGAAACAGTTCTATTCCTTCAAACGGGCACTAATGGTTCACGGAACCCACAGAATTATTCAAAGCGGAATTACAAGTGTCCCCCCCCCCCCCCCGGCCGAAAAGCGATGCGAACCGGTGGCTAAAAATCAAATACGTTTGTTCTAATTTAAGGACCGGTAGCAAGTGACGCTTAAGTCACGGATTCGAAATGCAACTGCGTTGATGCAAGCGCGTAACTACGCTCCGTCCTTATCTGACTTAAATAAAGAGCGAGAGGTGGTGCGGAACTTTACAACGAACTAAATCGAACTGACTCTACAGTTTATACGAAACTCGCAGGGAACCTTGAAGATAATGAATACGTAGAAATTGATGAGCTGGAGCCTGTTTTGCTCGCAAAACAACAAAGGATACAGTCATAAATTAAACTCGACTAAAAGGACTGCACGGCACTATTCATAAACGTTTTACGCGGAAAGTTTTAAGGCAGGCTTGTACAATAACAAATAGGTGCAAGGAATTCGGTAACTTAAGATTGCTTTACGGACAGAATGGAACAAAGCTTGAATTGTAACCTACGCCAAAATAAACCTGAATCGGCAATGCGTTAATATTTGAACTGGACTACGCGGAAATGAATATCTGCAGAATAAAGGTTTGGTAACATTACCGCTAAATTACGAATTTTTACTACATGACTCGAAAAAGATACTAAAATCTGAGGAAATAGCTAAGCTCGACAAATAGTTCTAACACAGCTTCAAATATAAACTGGTTTGGTTAAGTTCGAATTGTAAAGGACCATTGTGTTCAACTTGACTCAAAACAATCACTGGCAGTTTTGTTGTTTTTTTTGTTTTACATTTTTGTTTGGTTTGTTGCTGTTGCTGTGGTGACGTTTCAGGCGATGAAATTATTTTTTTTCTATTTTGGGTACTTAGTCAACCAGTCCGTCCTTATTTATCAGTAATATACTCTATATTTTTTGTTGGTTTCTTTGTTACAATTTTGCTCATGTTTGTTTGTTTATCTTGTTTATTACTGCTTGCATTTTTGCTGGTTGCTGCTGCAAATGTGAAACATTTTTCTGCAATTTTATTTTTGCATGTTTCTCTTCCAGCCATGCTTTATACAAGCTAATTATTTTTTTTTTGAGTTTATAGAAACAGGGATTATTTTCGTTAGGCTTGAAAGGTCATAGCTGGCTTTAAGGGTAGGTTATTTATCGTATACTTCGACACCTAACCCACTTGAAAGCTTTTGTTGCGTTTGCATCTCGTCAGACGACTAGTGGCTGTATTAAAATAATAAACAGTAACTGTTGTTCTACAATGCCATAGCATCTTGCAGCTGTGAAGCAGTTAAAAGTGTTTTCTTGCCTTTAGATGTCGTTAAAGTAAGCACGCTTGATCAGGACTGAAATTGACGCTTAATACTGGAAAACACATTAATTTGCAAAGAGATAAATGTTGCAGGTGATAGAATTCGAAGCTGCGCTCCCAGAAAGAATCTGGATTTTAGTCAGATGCTTTAACCACTCGGTCAGGAACGTTAGGCAATATATAGGCTTATCGCTGTATTATGAAGCAAATGTTGATGACGTAAAGTAATCTCGATCACACACTAAGCAATTCCGATCGATCACCATTCAGCGTGATGGCCCCACGCAGCTTTATTTCCTTTTGAATATATCATTTATTAGAATTCTTATTAAAACAATACCCAAATAACAAGAAACCTGATTGAAGAAGCAAATATAGACAATGCATGGTTATCTATTAAAGAAACAAATTGTAAATGCAGCTAAAGAAGTCTGAAAAACGAATATACAACAACGCAAAAAGAAGGAATGGATAACAACAGAGATATTAGAGTTAATGGATAAAAGGCGAGAAATGAAAAATAAAAACCACAAAGAATAGAAAGAAGTTAACAGTACTATAAATAAAAAGATACGGGCAGCTAATGAAAATTAGGTAACAAAGAAATGCGAAGAAATTGACAGACTGGAAAGAGTTTATGATACAAGAAACATAAAACTGTAAAAGAGGTATGCAATCTACGCAAAAAAACGACATTATGGGTTAATTACTGATAAACAGGGGGAAATAATAACCATAAAAGTAGAAGAAAAACTTGCTAGATGGAAACAATACGTGGAAGAATTATAGCATGATGATAGGACGGAACCAGTAACCATAAAATATACAGAAAAAGCTCCTCAACTAACAAAAGAAGAAATCTTAAATACGATAAGGAATATTTAGGCACTATTATTATCTGTAATGAGGGAAGACAACAAAAAGAAATATGTAGTCTCATCGGACAAGCAATATGTGCATTTAACAAATTAAAAACCATTTTAATCAAACGCAATATTAAACTACAACTCAGAAAAAGATTCTGAACATGTTAGGTGTTCTCGGTTTTACTGTATGGAACGGAGAATTGGACATTAACAGAAGACTTATGCAGGAAACTTAATGTCTTCGAAATGTGGGCTTACAGACGCATGTTGAAAGTATCTTTGGTTGACAAAGTGACTAACGACGAGAATCTAAATAGAATGAAATGCTCCTAGAAATTATGACTACAATTAAAAGACGAACGTTGGAATATCTCGGTCACGTGATGAGAGGGAAAAAATACAAATTATTACAAGTAATACTACAAGGCCATATAGAAGGTAAAAGAAATCCTGGCCGCAGGCGGACATCGTGGCTAAAAAATTTCCGAAATTGGTATAAAAAATCGACAACATCACTATTCCGTGCTGTTGTCTCCAAGGTACAAATAGCCTTATTGGTCACAGACATCCGCTAGGATAGGCACTGTAAGAAGAAGAAGATTAAAGCTATATATTAAAAAAGAAACTAGAACGGCACACTTATAATTTGCTTTTTTTTTCACTTATCTAACGACGAATATTTGTATATTTAGTTTTTTCTTAGATTCGTTCGTTTATTTTCTTAAAATAATTTTTATTTGACAATATCTTCTCAATCAAAACTTGTAACTCTTATAAACTTGTTTGTTAGACTAATCAATAAATTTAATTTTGCTTTCTGACATATTTGTTTTCAACGGGAAATTATGAATACATTCAATTGATTTTTGAACGATTTGTTTCATTTAAATCAATCTTTCAGAGCAGCCCCTGAAATACTAAATGTCCCAGCAAGAGAACTACTTGACCAATTGAAAATGTGCATTATTCCTTCGATTTGAATATTTATGTGCATACATTAGTAATATATTAGTAGTACTTTTCTACTAGGTAAATAATCATTATTTGTGAATATTAGCCTTACAATATGTGATGTGCCCTTACTGACCCAAATAACATTATTTTATTCAATTAAAAATGTTGAAACATCGCCAAACACGCAGTGTAAAACGTAGCGTTTCTGCTACTCTACAAAATTACGTCTGACATGTAAAGTTATGTATTGTAGCCATAATAAATCTGCATTTGTAATTTAATAATGGGTCTTCATAGTTTGCATGTAGGATCTATATAAAACCAGAGTCAATAATAAACAACCTAAATTACGTCACATCACCGCAGTAATCAAATATCATAGGTCAGGAATACACAAGCCAATGTCGAACTCAAACACACTTGTCTGTACAATAATGGGTGCACAAACCACTTTCCTGTAGAGCACGCTAATAACAACAATGAAGCGGGAGCGGTGGAAATACGCAACAAATTGTTCTTTGTACTTTAATTTAGACTTGTACTAATATAAATTTCGCTTAAGTTTCGTTTAAAGCAGAACAAAATAGGGGCAATGAGCTTATTCCAAACGATCAATTTGCGATTGAAATTTCATCCTGTTTCAAAATATTTAATCCTGGTCTTTAAAATGCAAATAGAAGAAATCTTGAAAACCTAGGAAGGTTTAAATTATACGTCTGTCAATTACAGCCACTGCACGTTAGTCGAAATAAATTGGCTCAAAATGTTGCAATAATTAACGAGTTTCCTCTTATATTATGAAGCATAGAATGTAGCACTTCAAAATAATAGCCGGAAACGCTATTTAGATTTCGCTCCAATTGAGCGCAAACTATCTTTCCCTTCTGTCACTTTTAATTTCCCTCGTATTGTCTCCGTTCGATCGCCTATCCGCTAATTCAGATTTCATGCCAAATTTTTAATTTTTCTCGCATGGTCGCTCGTCATGTCGTTGAGTTAATAAATAATCGGCATTACAAAGGTCATCGTTGGTAATCTTTAAATTTGCATCTTACGTGTAGCTAAATAATTATTTCACTTTTATCGGAGGTACATTAGTCAGCGTTATAAAGTCTGAAAGCTTTGGAGAAATTATTAATGTCAAGATCAAGATATCTCGGATATTTCTTGAAGGCGAAACCGTAACAGGAACGTGCGAATGAAGGATAGCATCGGCCTGGCAATAACGTGGTTTGTTTCGCTAAATTTAAATAAGGATCGTTACGGAGACTGCGGATTGCTTTCTTATTTGTACGAACTTAAAAATAAGTTAGGCATGTCGCAATGTTTACGTTTACTTTATTCTCACGATTTCATCTAAATAGTAGTTCACAAAGCCTACTCAAGGCTTACACAATTACAAGCGTCTTTCAGACTAAGTAAGTATTAAATGCAAATCAGAGCATTGATAGTAAGTTATGTTGTAATAGTAAAAGCAATGATATTCTAAATGTATACACTTATTTCCTGCTCACCGAAGCATCCTATTGTTAAATGTATAGGTAATTTTGGTGAAACAGCTGGATGACCTCTAATAATAATGCAAGTAGTTATACTTGTACTTTACACCCAACTCCAAGGAATTCAAATGTAGCTGATTTTTAAAGAACAGACATAAATAAGTAGTTCAGCCTTCCCATAAGGGGAAACGCTCAAAACATATAGCCGTTAAGCAAACACTTTCGAGAACAGACAAAATAGTATAAATATCAATTACTATAATTCAAACAGGAATAAACATTGTATCTATGAGGAGATGTTATAAACATGCACAAACTACATATACTGAACAGGTATTTTTTAACGTAATGTAGTGGTAAAATACTTGCATGAAGACAGAATTGATTTCCAGCTCGAATCGGTGAGGCTTCAAGCTCCAGCTCCAAGATAACCGGGGGCTGTGGATATGCGGTACCTTTTTTCTTCTTCTTTCCATTACTTTAGTTCTGCGGACTGTATTTTCGGTATGATATAACTTTGTTTGCTACGTTTATTGTCAACTGTCATGCCATCGTTTTAAAAGTCTACCCAAAGGATTTGTCTATTTGATCTTCCGTTTTTTGCTGGTTTCACCAACCTATTGTTTTCCATTCTCGTTACAAGTTATTCCAAACTCTTTGTCTTTTTCTAACCTATCTGACTACGTATTCGGTTTCACACATTTTCTCTATTTCGGTGCTTCTTATTATGTGGTGTAAGCATTTTCCAGTAATAATTTTTGGTATTTTCATATCCTCGTTACAAGTTTATTCCAACCTCTTTGTCTTTTTCTAACCTATCTGACTACGTATTCGGTTTCACACATTTTCTTTATTTCTGTGCTTCTTATTATGTCATGCTTTTGACGCACGTTCTTGTTTTTTCATTTTATGTCTCTTCAACTTCTGAAAATGGATGCCGCTTTATTGATATAGCTTGACTACTGCACGAAGGTCTATGCATGCGCAAACAACCCCCTTGTCTTATTTCATTTGAAGTAAACAGTGCCGATGAAAAGATATAACCTGACCCAATAGTGGTTCAAGGGGTTGATGAAATACTGACCCACCTGGGCTAATGAATAGTGTACTCTCGATGATAGAAAAGCTGGTCCGCAAAGAAGTCGAGAAGAAACCCAAAGCTAACGGAAAATTTGAGATGAGAGAATCAGGTCCCATCAACATCTAGTCCGACTGAATCAAAATTGATAACAAACTTAAATCCAATAGCTTAAGCACTATAAAAGTCATAGTTGCCCGGTAATATAGTGATACGTTTTCACGGAAAATGAATATTATTTCTGAAGCTATAGCATCACGCAAACTAAACATTTAATTTGGGCTGGGCACAAAACGCACGTGCGCTTTTCTTGTTAGTCTCTGCTCGGAGCGATATCATCCTTTCCCAAGGGGCGAGATCATTGACGTGCTCTTGAGAGAAAATAACATAACAGCTCGGCTAAATGAGTTCTACCCTCAATAGGCTGATGCAATAATTAACAGAGAAGCTGATGGTTATGTGTGCAATTAGATGTATCAAATTTCCACTAGCAAAAATACCGAGGACCAAGCAACTCGATTGAAGCGGAATAATAATCAGTTTGAAACAAATTGAATGAAGTAATTTATTGTTTGTAGGTTACAAACTTATCGTAGCGGACATAACTCTCCATAACTGTCGCAGCTTCTGATTATGCTCAGACTTTGCCGATTATATGCCCAAAAAGGATTATTACGAGCCTACATGATTCTTATAGCCCCTAATCTACAATAAAGTACGAGAATTAGTTAAAATCAAGTATGTGCTTCGTGTGCTGGGGATCAATGATACTTTTATTTGCAGAAAATACATGTAAAATAAATTAACATTGGAATTTCGTAACCAATAGGTAATTAACGTGTAGATTGATTCACTCACTACATTATCTAAGCAAATATAACAATAACAATCACTTTTTCAACCTTAAATTTAAAAAACTTCAAAAATTGAGGTTCTCTGAAATCACTTTAGTCTATGGCCTAGAGATAGATAGGTTGTGATAACTGGAAGAACTAGATTAGTAGTTTAGTATATACTAAAGCAATGAAAGTTTGGTAATTAGGCCCTTGTTGATGAATTGGGGTAAAATGATTTTTGTGAGCAAGAAAGCCAGGCCAAGCTTTCTTCTTTTAGCATTTGTAGCCTACGTCAACTCACAAAGAAGTGAGTACAGCTTTGGTTAAACTATATTGATTTATTCAAAAATAAACTGGGTGTACGGTTGTGAAATTCAGCACGACCCAGTACCATCAGTTATATTTAAAGTGCTGTATCATAACTTACACTGTTAAAACTCGATCTTTTGTGCGACAATAAACGATACTACAAAAACAAAACGTAGCTACTACCGGTACATACTGCATTCCCTAAATTTAAAAGATGATTATGTTTTAAGCAAAGTTTAAACAGTGGTGTTATTTATTTCTAGCACAAACCTCTAGGATTCATACTGGGGAAAAGCATTCAAAATTAAGATCAACCGTATTTACGAATTGCAATAGCAAATGGAGAAAAGTCCAATATAATGAATGAAATATTTGTCAACATTTAGTATAGGCACTCCAACAAATACTCCGTTGGAGTAATGGGTATTCATATTATTTGTTGGGAATATTTTTTTGTGATTTTAGAATTATTATGCTGTTTAATATGTGCTATCTACGTTATCTGGACCTGTTTCTAAATCTTAGAAGAGATTTAGCGATTTGCTGGTGATCTATTGGAAAACGACATGATTTTATTATTACAATATTACTTACTCTTACGGTTCCTTCTTGCCAGGACCCAATGATCCTTGTTTTTTCTTACCAACTAACAATAATTATTAAGAAAATATCTGTAATAACAATTGGCTCAAATATTACGCTACTACTTTTTGCCAGAAACAATTAAAGTAGATTAGATATTAATCACTCTTCGCGTTTATTTATTTTTTTCGCTTCATTTCAGTGTATATGCAAATGCAGCAGTAAATTTACATTACACCCAGTTTTATTCTGATGCGCCGTCCAAGTGAAGCAATGAAACCATAACCCTGACAATTTATATCCCCAAGTACGTGGTTTATTCACGACGCATTTCAGAATGTATTGCATTGCACAACCCTAACTTTTTCTTCCGTGCAACATCGCTGAGAGAAGCCGAGCATGCAAATATAAATCTAATTTTGGACATCGAATCCGGCTTAGAATTATACATAAGTAATACCGCCGTTTGATCACAAAGCTACGTCATTTGGCATTCTCCGATTAGGCGATTTATTCGCAAACATGAAAGCGGATTTATTTTCGGTAATCCCACTGCTGCGTTCGGAAAGATGGAAATGAGGAGAATACAAAATATAAATAAAATGCCGAATACGAAATTTTGAATCAGTTTCGAAATATGTGGCCATGGTACGTTGTCACGGTGCTACGTCGGCGTGACTGCTAAATAAATTAAAATTGCAGATGTCAAATTCAGAGTTTTAAGCACGAATTGGTAACTTCTTTTCGGGATTCGGTAACATCAAACTCATTTAAATGCGGCAATGACCAAACCGGTATTTAAAGTATTGTTAGACCTAAAATTAAAATATGATTTAATTGAAATTTTCCCGAAAAAGTTACAATATCTTTTATTAAATATGGTTGATCACAATGCGTTAAAAAACCCCAATCACACAAATATTTAACAATCGCTGAATACGTATTTCGACAACTAAGCTGTCATTTCCAATAGCTTTTGAGAGAAACTAAACACGAGAAAGTTGGCCGAAGATACGCTCTTCACCAAATCACCCGTGAATATTGTTGATTTATAGAAGAAGAAGAATATGCTAATTAGTAAACTCTCTAGATGATGGAGAGAAAGTTAGATTATCTTCTTCCGTTGAATGAAGGAAAAATGTTTTGTATACTCAGTATAAAGAGAGGAATAATAACTAATAATGCTAACAAATCAGATACCGACAAGTTGCCAAGTGGAAGCAGCGTTGCCATCCCTTTCAAATTGAAACTTCGTACCAGCGAGTTCGAATTTAATACCAGCGATCCCTCTTACCGTAGGTATAGAAAAAAATATGAAAGGACAAGTACTTTATTATTCGTGTAGTATGATATAGCTACAGAGCATGTTAGAACAATTTTCCGAACCTTATATTGCTCGTATTTTGAACCCAAGTTCCCGATTCACGTAAGCCAAATTCGTAATGTATTAATGTTATCAAACTTTGATTCCGCATGAACCTTATTTCCTCCCAGATCGTATCTTAACACCTTGTCGTTCCTTTATATTCATCGAAACACAATTCTTCGTACGCTGGTTTTATAAATTCACGCTCTCTTATCATGTGCGAGGCGTTGCAGTTTAGCTTATTGGATTATCAGAATTTCTTGTTGTTCTGACACACTTAAAGCTTCCCCGCGAGTCTTCTGTGAATCGCTTAATTAGCTTTTGGCCATTCTAGAATTTTCCCGAGCGTTTGGGGTGACGCAATCTATTCCCAAATTTGTTGTGCTGTATTGTCGCCTTCTCAGAATTTCTTGTTGTTCAGAAAGGCTCGGTGCTTCCCCGAGCTCGTGCAAATTGCTTGGTCAGAAATGACATCAGCCTGTTGGAATTTTTCGCACAGCTTCTGGTTCTTCGCTTAAACTAGACAAGGAAGGAGTGAAGTCACGCGCTTGCGTCGACGGCAGTTGAATTCTGAGTTCGCGGCTTAAGCCACTAATCACCGCTCGTCTCTGAGTTAAAAAGCACCTGTGTCAAGTTCGCGCCCCGCGCGGCCTCGCTTTATACGGCCGTGGGGTGGCATTGTAAAGACATTATATTCACGCTTCCGTTTTCCGAATTAGTTGTGTGCTTTCTTTAATTTTTGGTGCCTTCTGAAGAACTGTTGAACTTACCGGAGTGCATTCTGAAGGAATAGAACTGTTACGTTTTTGTGGCAACCCTTAGTGTTCGTTGTGTCGTGAACATTAGCTGTTGGGGATGCAAGTAACGCAAATAAGGTCGTTGTGATCAAAGGATCTTTTACCGGAAGGTTGCGAGACATTCATTTTCGCGTTAGCGGATTTATTTACCCGATTCTTAAACAAGCTAACTCGATCGTAGTACGACGTCATGTTGTATTTCGCAAGCTTCGTTATTCCTTACTGAAAGTGTAGTTGCGACATCTTTTTAGCATTGGGGGATTATAATTCATCTTGCCAACCCCGGCTGTGGCCAACATCACCGAGACTTGTTCCCTCAACCTGCTAACACCTGTGGTCTGCCAGTTGTTCTTTTCTTCAGGCATCTTGAGAAGTTTGTTTGGGAGAAGCGACCACCCACAATGCCGCACGTCAAATACAGTCAGCTCATATCCTTCAGGTAACCTGTTTATGTACTGTAGTTTTATTGTGTACAGCGTTTTCTTCATTCTTTTTAAAGGTAACTAGCAAATATTTCATGTTTATTGATATGCATATTTTGTTGTTATGTACGAGTATTTATGCTTTTCATCTGTGGTTTGTGATATTTGCATGCGTTATGTGTGTACTTTGCAGTTGTAAAAGGAGTTTAGCAGCTGCATCAATGAGTTATTTTAGTAAGGTAAGTCAGTGTTGTACGTGGATCGTCGACCAAACTCTGCCAAGTTAGAAGTAGCAAGGTGAATCATTTACTTCCACATTCATAGTGCTTTCGCCTTTGTTGTTGATGTTGGTTCCCCGATCCAGACCAAATGTGGTGGCGCTTACAATTATTTACCATCCTTTACCTTTCGTACCGGAGTACAGCTCTCTCTCGAAGGTCGTAAAGAACCTGCCCATCTTCATGGCAGTTTTAGCCGGATCAAACCTTCTTGTTACTGCCATCGTAACAGAGCTAGGGCCTTGTATTTTAGGTATATTTCCCCATGAATCGTGTTTGTGCAACGCAAAAATCATTATTTGTTTGAGAAAAAGCACTGTTTTTTTCCAGTGAGAAAGTCGCAGCCAACTTTATTATAATAATTAAAATTGTTTTAAATTGTTAACATTTTTTGACGTTTTTCAAAAAAATTTAAATTTAAAAATTACATGGGTTCTGAAATATAAAATATTAAAAGTTGGATAGGTGAACAGATACAAATTTCCTCAAACATGTGACTTGCCAACTTTTTATTTACTTAATCAAACATGATTTTATATAAAAAACAAAACGTGTGCTGGTTTCTCTTTTAATTGTATGGTTGTGATCTATGTTTACCATGTAATTTGAGAACTCAGCACACGATTTCGTTTTTTATAAAAACGTATATAATATACAGAGTGATTAAATAATTATCATGTAACAACTTGCAGGCAACCCATTATGCAGATCCATGCATTATGAATGCTTCTGCATAATGGCTTGCCTACAAGTTGTTACACGATAATTTAATCAGAATGTATACGCAAAGCCAGATCTGACAACAGAAGTCCAAAGGCCACGGCTGAGGTGGCTGCCATCGTCCTTAAAATGCGTTCTAGGAAGGTCAGTTCTCAATTTCTCGAACAAAAAGAAATCCAACGATTGCGAGATCCGAAGAATGTGTTGGATGTGAAAAATTTTAAACAGTTTATCCGATTTTATGTTACCGCAACGAATTTATGTCGTACTGTAGGAGCACTGCCTTTCGCAGTCGTCCACAGCATTTAATCTTGATTTGATTCCTCAAGTTGGTCAAAAGGTCGCAGTAATAGGCACCGTTGACAGTATGTCCATTATTAAGAAAGTCGCTAATCTTTACTGTTTTGGCTATCGTTTTAATAGTAATTCGCTTACTTTCCATCACTAACTTCTCCACTTTGGCCCCAATTTCATTTGTAGGTCGTCCACTTCTTGCATCGTCTTCCAGTCATTGTCTGCCGCGTTTAAACTCATTTGGCCATCGACGGACAGTCGATTCTGATTAGGAAGCGTCCTCGAAAACTGTGTACCTACATTTTAGCATTTTAGTATAAAGCACACCCTCCCTAGTCAGGAATTTAATGACTACCCGGTGATTAAATTTCTATATTTTCAGAAACTATCATAACGCTCTACTAAATCTATTATACGCTCTAAGATTCTATGCTAATCAGGACGCATCTTTCTAAACTGGCTTATGACAAGATATGGAATAACAGATAACAAGGAAGATACTTTTACAAGTTTTTCCACCCTTCCAAATTATGAAAGTGGCCCTATTCCTCCCCGAAACTTCTTATATTTATGTTATGTGCAGATGGCATCTCAGAGGCATCTAAACTGTTTTTTATGTTGTCATAGCCACATGTCATGGGGCTCCACTCCTCGTAATCTCCCACTGAATGTTTCAAAACAGCCATCAGCCATCCATGCTTGCAAACGTGTTCTCCCTTTTTAGCTTTAACGGCACCCGAGGATCGACTTTTCACTCTTAAGTTGCTTTGTTCACGGTTGTGTTTCTAGCCGGTGAAGTTTCCGATAAATATTGACTTATGAGATCAACGGTCTTGATGTTTTATTCTGCAAAAAGTTTTCATTGTTTTTGTACGAATGTAAACGTCAACAAGCAACTTAATAAGTCAGCTGGGGAAAGGTGAAGACAGAAGAGCTTAAAGTTTGTATTTCCTGGCCTTTTGAAATGCTTCTACAGTTAAAGAAAATTGGTTGTTGAAGTATTTAAGGTTTGAATTTTGGACATATTATTTTATTTCGCAAGTTTTTGCTTTATTGCAATTAAATATGGATTTAAAATGTCAAATAGTCATCAGAAGAAGGCGTTTTAACAACTGTATTTACTTAACTTTAAAATATTTACAGCATCTTATTTTACTTGTTCCAAATTTTAATACATAAAAAAACATAATTGACTCTTAAAAGCAATGTAAGTCGTCTGATGAGCATAAGAAATTGCGGGATGTGAAAAATACTTACTTTCTGTTTCCAAGCACATTACGAGCAACCAATTTGTAAAATGGAATAGACAACAACAGCTTAGAAAGATACGATGATAATACAAAACTGGAAGTAAAGCTTTCCCACAACATTTCGAAAGTGCGAATTTACAATTAAGCAAGTTGAGCTAAGTTTAATTCGCTAGGATTTTGGCGTTAGCATTTACAGTAACTTACATACAAGTTCGATAAGTGCTACTTTGAGGAAATTATGTTAGAGCACACTCTTATTATTATTATTGTTAGAATATGTAATTATGTTTTAAATTTAAAAAAATCTATCGTTCAGTCATTTAACTGACCTACAAAATGTGTATTCAACAATTAGTGCATCGGATAACGCCTATTGCAACTTATTTTATCTGGAAAACATGCTTTAATGGACCATTTTTTTTAGCAATATTTATATAGTAAAATATTAAATATTTTACTTCTCACTTACAATACATACAGAAAGTGACAATTATAGTACTCTACTATAGTTTGTAAGTTGAATTATGTATTCGCTTAAACTTTGAGATATCCACCAAGCATGGCATGATAAATCTTGATTTTTTTTATATTATTGATCTTAATATGGTCACGAAGTCTATTCAGCATTCCACATTTTTAAAATAGCCTAAGATATTGCTTTGTAACTTTGTAAGCTGTTCTTATCAATATTTTAAAATGCTTTGTGCATCCAGTTATAAACAACTTGGACTTGGCAAGTGTGACTTCTTGGATTCTGTGAGCGACAGTAATATTTAAAAAAAAAAATCTCTTGTTATCACCGCAAAATTTTTTTTACAGGACTAACTAAATAACGTAAAATTAATATGTGCTAATGTTTTTCTTTCTTGCCTTTTCTATCCAGTTTCTGATGTTGAGCTCTTACAGGTCTCTTTCTGCATTTTCTACTAATTTTCTCGTCGGTGTTTCTTTTGTTATCCATTTTATACTACCTTCCAATACAATTTTTGTTGCGCCCCCTTCTGCGAGTCTTGGGACCTGATTCCTACTGTCACGTTTGGTTTACTGTGTAGTTTCCGTAGTTTGTCATCACTTTATTTCATTTTATTCTATATGGACACTTTTTATATCCAGAAATATGATATGTTTTGAAAATAGCCAGACGAGTTTATGTGTCCTATATATAAAAGCTAGTGACGCTATAATCGGGTTTCCTCACTTCAGGGCCATATAATGGCAATGGCACAAACTTTATTGCTACCGAATCCTGTCTTCTTTTAGTCTTTATGTGTTGAAATAAGCCATTTAATTGTACCAAATCGTACACTTATTGTAGAACGACTGTTTATTCATTTTATTACAGGTACTGATCCAAATAATCAGTAAAAATAGATTGCAGAATTTGTCTAGGATGGGTGATGGTGTATAGAAGAGTACCCGAGAAGTAGGCGCACCACCCAGAAAGAATAAAATAGTAAAAAAAGAAAGACTGAAGGTAGTCAAAACCTTTTATGGTTGGAACAGTTAATGATGGTTGCTTCTTCTCCTGTCATATGACTGGCCTGTTAAGTATAATTATATTATATTATCGTATATATTCGTTGTGTTCGAATTTAGCACACAATTTTGTATCTTCTGCGAGATATTTTCTGTAAGATCTAAATGATTTTGTCTCGCTGTTTATTTTTTATAAATAATTTCTTTATTGGATATCATACCCCAGGTGTATTCTACAGGGTTCGCCATAACTTTTGAAGAAGCGAAACACAAATTGTTCTATAAACATTTGAATTTTATGACATACCAACAAAATTTTCAATTAACTACCATTCTCTTCAACACTAACCTGAAGTCGTTCAGTGAAATGTATCATGACTACATAGAACTTCGTCAGGGATAGCTTCAACTTCGACTTGAATGCAGTTTTTTAACTCTGCTATGTTGTTAAAACGGTTGGAAAAAGTTTTCTTTTTCAGCTAGCTTCATAGAAAGAAATTTGGGGCTGTCAAGTCTGGTACTTGATGCCAAGGAAATATCGCCGAAACGCCCAAATGCAATTCTTACTCGTTCTATTTTTAAAAAATTTCTAATAGATCTTTCACGACCTATTCCTTTTTCGTTGTGATCAAATCCATCTTTTTTCAATTTTTTGACCCATCTGCGAATAGCCAGTCGAGGTGGTGCATCCCCTCTGCCCCTGCAAGGTCCAACCGAAACGCAAATTGTACTGCAGTGATTCACATCAACCTTGCACATTGCTCAATCACACAAATTCTTGCTTGCAAAAACCAGCGATCTGTTTTTATTGACATATCAAATCTAAGGGTATTTAGAGTGTACTACATGTTTGATCTTTTAGATCATTGCATCTTGTCCAAACTTATGACGTTTTACAAATGGTAACATTCTGCTGAACCCTGCAATTTACTTCGTCTATATCTCTTTCCGTATTTCCTATCGCTAAATACCCTAAGTACTCGTACTTGGATATATGTCTTTGAAATACGTCAAAGCAGGTTATATTTCTTTTATTAACCTATCAAATACTGTTTCATATATGCCAGCAACTATACTTAGATTACCTTACTAAAACAAAAGAAAGTATGGGTAAACTACTTCATAAGGTATTTCCTTATCTTCTTATCGTGAAATCCATGAAAACTCCAGAAATGTTAAAAATGCCAAAAATTTTAATAGTAAAAATCCAAGATGGCAGCTATGATCACTGTGTAGCATCTAAAAATTAACAAACATCTTTATAATGCACGTATATAAGAATATTATATTTAGCAAAATATTTGATAACCCTATATACAGTAGACCGGTATAGAATTAACTGCAAATTTTATTTTATTGTTGGCAAATATTGTATACAAAGTACATTTTTCGAAAGCTTTTTCCGAAAAATATAAGTAGGTATTTTATTTGAAATCGTTTCAAATATCGTCGTAACAATTTTTTTATGGCCGTGAGAAAACTAGCGCACATAACTCGCTCAAAAATGTAACGTACGTTCATATTTTAAACCACTCAGCTTCGCTACGCTTCCTCCCGTTTCTCCAAATATATTCACACGATAAATGTAATTTTCTCGACTTGTTATGTAGTGTACCATAAACAACTACTTCAACTAGAATGTCGTATAGTGGTAAAAGGCGTTAAAAATGCCTAATGAATTTATCTAGTTTTTATAAGCAGCGGTAAATAAATAGTATAGACGTTAAAGTCAACAACTACTGTAACACGCTCCGCTGAACCACACGGTGCAGTGGACCTGCGGCGTAAAACAAGTTACAAAGAGATAATAAATCCCCAAGAAAAAAAACTGCGGTTAGTGTCGAACATCAGTAGTACATTTGTTAACGGCAATAATCATAATATACAAATAATAATAGTGAAGAAAAAACAACATTAAAAATAAACAATCCCTAGTCAATAATACACATAGAAAGAGTTACTCATTTCGGATGTAACCTTAATAAGAACTGGGATCACACATGCAAAATTAGATCTAGAATAGTAACGACTAGAAGTGTTCTTAATATTGTAAGAGAACATCCATATGAAACCTCAGGCTGAACATACAACTGCAAATAAGAGCCCTCCGATATTATGTTTTCTATACGGCTCGGATGGTTGGACTCTAACCGAGGCTTCGTGCAAGCACCTCTGCAAATTTTTGAGCGTTTTGGACTCACAAGGTTTCCAATAACACAATAATGGAGTGTATGCAGCAAGATATAGAAATTGTACAGTAAAGAATAGAAATTACAATACGTTGAGCACATCATGCAAAACGAGAAATACCACCTTCTCCAACTAATTCTTCAGGGCAAGATTAAAGGAAAAGGAGTCTTGGAATGGAACGACTTTTTCCGTTCAGCCGTCGATAGAATTATCTGGGCAAACTTAATAGCCAACATCAATAGAGGATACACATTTCAAGAAAAAAACAATCATAATATATCAAAAGACATGTTCCTACGTAAGTACTTGAAAGACAGCAATTTCATAAGCAGTACGTAAAGAAGTAGGGTACGGATATATAGATACATACGGTTTCATTAAGTAAAGGAGCATTTAATCGACTGAGCGAAGTGTAAAAATCATAATTGAAGTGAAATCCATTAGGCACTCCTAAAAGGACGCAAATACAGAAAAGGTAGAAATAATCGTATTGAGTAAAAGGCGAGTTTTTCGCATAATATCCAGATGACACACATATATCGGTAAAATAATCCGCTAACTGTTCTTTGGAAATGGAAAGTTAAATGTAAAATCAAGTTAAATCGGCAAATAACTCATGATTGTTTGCTCCTTATAAAAGTTCCAATAAATAATTTAAAATTTATGATAAGCGATTTCCATGTTTCAATAAGCCATGTATTTCGCTGTCAACAGGAAGCCTGAACGCGCTTACAGGTGCGCGAAATGTTGGAAAAATTGAAGTCCTCACCTTTACAGCTGTCACTCTTATATGAAAATTCAGAAATAAAATTTGCAACCTAACCAATGGACAAGACAGCAACGTGAAACTGCTTCAGGCATCCTCGATTTTGGACAGACAGCACGTCGAATCTCAAGAACCCTGTTTAAATATCGGAGCAGACAAGCAAATAAAAAATGCAACAAACAGTGAAAAAGAGGAGAAGAGAAAAAAGAAAAAGGCCTGAAAATAAATTCGACAGAGCATTAGATCACGTAAAAGCAGAGATTGCTAAATCCTACTTTAGATTACGAGCGGCCAATAGATGCACTACTTCCGAAATGCTATTACAACTTGAGGTAACCAGATAGGTGCAGCAATCACTAGACCAAGAAGACTAACTCTACCCCGTAATGTTAACGATTTTTTTTCGAAAAACTCCGATCAAAAAGCATCAGCAACAGAAAATCCCGAACAAACACGTCGTATCGAAAGTGAAATCAAGAATCCTCAAATCTTCCGAAAAAGAAATGGACGTCGGAGAAAAGGTTGCTACGCATTCATACTCAAGAGAAACTATTTAGGCTACCTGAAATACACGACGACGTTCAATCCGCAACAGATCTTAAAAGTGGCAACTAAAATATAGATAGATGCAATATCAATTCTATACTAGATATAATTACACCGTGGAGTGATTAACGTGTAGCACAGTGGGTGGTTGAACATATAAATAATCATCATTATCTATTACCTCTTTTACCTTTCGGTGTCGAGGACCATTGATACCTCGCGGGAAGTGCAACGGAGGCAATGTTCCACACGCGACTTGCATTACGCTCCCCCGCGTATTACAGATAATGAAGTGCGCAAAATTTCTGGAAATTAGGCATACAGATCTTTTCATCTACTATAGTTATTTAACTCATAATGCTTATACATATAGTCCGTGTTTGATAGAGAAACACCTTTGTACAAAATGATAACAAGTTGATACTGCAATGACTGAACAGGTTATTTTACAAACCGCTATTTTTAAATATGAGGCTTATTTGTGTATTATTTTCTTGCGATTTTCCATTGGCAACAACATTCTGTCTAAATCCAAAGTAAATCGGCGGAATTTAATATCCGCAATTAAAAGTGAAATTAATCTTCTAATGACTTAAAAACAGAAAATTTTATAAATATTTATGTAACAAGTGGTATAACAGCCTTACTATCATAACGTGTATAAAGTGTTATGTAATTTTAATTACACAACTATTATAATAATACATTATCCTTTATATAACACATTAAATTTTATCTGCGACTGTTCATAATTGGTTTACAATCGATTTTTGCATTTAATATTTCTCAGCATTAAATTCGTTAGCAGCAATGTATATGTTCGATAACTTTTGGCTATCAGCTAGTTTAGAAAAATGAATGTAGTGATGAGGTGCATTACCTAGCGACCTAGGTACGAGTGAAATCTGTTAAACAAATAACAGCATCAACCTGCTTTAAAATTTTATATAGCAGTGTTTGTATCCCTACAACAGTAAGTCATAAAAAATGACATAAAAAGCCGTTCCACTTTATACTATAATAGATTACACTCTTAATAAGCTCAATAAGCAGACGAAGCGATGTGAAAGTAATTATAAATCGTTTTAGATCAAAACTCTTACCTTGTCAAGTGTCGTACCTACGAGTGGTTAGTTACAGAACAGAATCGGACCAGCCCCAAATACCACAGCATTGTTTGCTTTGTAGTCAAAACAAAACTGCCAGGTAATTATTCCTGGAATTTATGCAACAGCCGGAAATTGCTTATTAACAATAGCTTAACATTAAGCAGTAAATAATTGCAGAACCGTTAATTAGTTATTCCATTAGAACGTTAATAGTAATTACCAAACCGAACAATTCAATAGCTTTATTTAAGAGGAAGTAGCTAAATATTACATTAAGCTAAGGATTTCCGAAACACTGTGATCCAATTGTAACAATAATTGATCATTATTATTATAGAAAGAGTAATTGGGACTGGCTACAGTATTTTACAGCTTGAGAACTTTCCATCAACTTAATATTTTTCTATTAAAATTTAGTTATTACCCAACAACGATTTAAAATTCAAAGTAATTTTAGTCCACCCCTGTAATAACTGTGACCAATAAGCAATTCCTTCCAGCATATTGCTCAGTTGGTAATACTTGTCTAATTCCAATTTCATAGGATAAGTAGAAGAAAGCGACGAAGGCGACGTTTAACAATTACCGCCGTTTCATAAGCGAAACTGTATCTAATTTTCCGTTACACGAGCTACTAAACTACTAAGAAGAGAATTATTCTATCACATAATTGTATTAGAAATTCTCGAATGGAACGGACAAATGATAGATGCGGGAATAACTTAGATGGTACTGACAACACCTAATAGCGGATAATAGCAGCGAGGATAAGACAGGCTTCATGGGAATTTATGATGTTTTTCACTAAAACTCGCCCAGATGAGCTTCCGAACAAGACCATAAAGATAAACGCAAATAGAACTCCGTGCTTTACACCAGCAATGAATTATAGTGTAGCTGAAATTCAATAGTATAATACGAAGTAACATTGTAAACGCAAATCCTGGGAGTTCTATTATTGTAGTTGAAATGTTCTAGGAAACGTGAGCTAATAGCTTTAGCGCTAATGCAATACAAAGGAATAAATATGAAATGTTAATCTAGTTCAATCTTTTATTGAAGTTCAGCATAATAAATATATAAAATCACAACAAAAGCTTTTGAGATTGAAAATTTGAAGAAGAAGCGGATTAGCGTATCGATAGTTTCTGCAAGATGTTCTATTATTTATGACTGTTTTACGTATATCGCCGTATTGATATTGACGAAATACTGTGCAAAATGTGAAAAATAAGTCTGATATTTATAATACGAGGAGTGTATGAAATCTTCGTTGAAAGATGTACAGATGGCGCTGCTATTGGATCGGTTACATGTTTTGTTTTTCTCAATCATAATAACAAAAGCAAACATTCCCGACAGTCTGTCAAGCAATTTAGTGTTGACAACCGATTAAATGAGTTAAGGTGTTCCCACTTTGGAAAAATCGTGCTATGATGAAATACCTTGCTAAGCAGCGTTTAACGCCAGAAACTTGATACGGTGAACGTGATGGGGCAAGAGCCTCATAACTACAAACAGTGAACAAGTAGGGCCTCATTTTTACGCGCGGACGTCAGAGTTGTAAAGATGACTCCCATTTGTTAGGCTGATGTCAACTTCTGCAGCATATATTCCGTTACACGTGTTCAAGCAACCGCTCTCTCATAAATTAATCAAATTGACAAGCGCAAAAGTTTGCAGTTGCAGTTCATTACGTTCCAAAGCGACCAGCTGCTGCCTCATAAACCAGTCAAAAGGCAGTAAAAAGTCACTTCAACATTAAGATATGGGCTAGAGAACACACATTGAGCAGATAATTTCGAGATGTCAATCAAAACTCTCGTTATGCCATTAAAAATATCGGGAGGCAGTTCCTTCAGTGGCCGCATCGAAGCAAGTTGGTGCCGAGTTCCTTGCATGTTTTGACCAAGACCCTTATAATTTCCCGAAATATTTTCTCAATTTGCTCTGCAGGATTTAATTTACAGAACGGGATCGATTTGAGTCATTCAACCTTTAGTGTTTACCGGATTTTCGCATCGTCATATCGACGCACTCCTGAATTTTCCTGCACAAGGGACCAAACACTAAGACCAAGTTCTCGCAGTGCATCATCTATCACGTGCATTCCGTGTTATCGATCCCCCCTACCCCGGATTATTCTGCAACACTGCAGCGACTCATCCAAGCGCGTTTCCGAAAAGACATCAAGCAACTCAAGCCACAGCAAGGATCTTAGAAAGTATTGTGTAAAATTGATATTAATGTAGACGCCTATTATTATCGCTAAGTGAAATAGTGTCGCGGAAGCACATTAAGTGACGCACGTTTAAAAGACCTCATATAGCGTTCAGATAATGACAAAATATTCAGTATCATTTCACGAGTTCATAATCCTGTAAATAGTTAAATTAAAATTCCAAATTAGAATATTATCGTCATTATCAGTCACAAATTCATAATCCTGTAAATAGTTAAATTAAAAATACCGAATGAGAATATTACCGTCATTATCATTTTACGAATTCATAATCCTGTAAATAGTTAAATTAAGATTACCGAACGAGAATATTATTTAACAGTTTGAAGGACACCACGACGTCATGTAGGACTTAGAATTGAAGTAATTAAATCAAATGATTTCATTGTACATACTAATTTTGTGTTTGACGTTAGTATATTGAATTTTAATTATTCTATGTTTTCTTTGTTTTGACGGTTGTTGCATGCGTTCTTTCCTGTATTTAAGTGTCGAAGATTGTAGCTGTAGGAAATCACCTAAGGTAAGTTTCATCCGGAATAGCGCAAGGAAGGACGTCGCTGCAGCAGTATCAACAACACACCTACGGGTGATTTTCTCTTTCCACTTTAAAGAAATCGCTCAGTATTATTATTATTCCAAAAGTGGTGGCGCCTAGGTATTTCACCCCTTTTTGGGTTACCGAGCCCTGCCCGGTGTAAAGCACCATCCCAAAATAACCTACGCCCTCGCGACTAGTTGCCGGCAAACTTTTTTTATTACAACCATTCCGGGCGGGTTGGACTTATTATCACCAAATATTGTCGTAATCCCGTTTTATCGCGTAATACATTAACCTCGGTTGCTCTAAAATTCGTTTAAAAAGTATTGTTTTCGCCGACCGCCGTGTTAAAGTGCGCCAAGAAGCTGGGGTCACTCAACTGATCGGGCACATTATAAAGGTAGTATCAAATGTAAATTTTAAAAGTGTCCTATAAAAAGTACCGAATGAACTTTGCCTTATACGTTGGAAATAATATTATTTTTGAAATGTAGAAGGCCTTGCTAATGACATATCGTAGAAACAATGGAAATTTTTTAGACAGTTTGAAGATGGCAACTTCACCAGAGCATTAAACCAGGAAGGAGCAACGTTCTGTTATTCGTTTCTTGCACAGTCAAGGGGTTAAATCCATTGATATCCATCGTAAAATAAAGGTACAATATGGAAATTCATGTTTGTCACTCAACAAGTGTATGTATGGAACAACCAGTTCAAAAAACTGGTGATTTCGATACCTGATTCTCCGAACTGGCCAAGTAAACCGTGTTGTAAGACCTGAATTGAGTGCGCCAGTTGAAGCCTACAAAGAAAATGGTCGGGTTATCCTTGAGGAAATCAGTGAAGCTTCAAATATGAGTTATGGTTCTTTACATCACATTATACATGACATCCTCCAGTTCCATAAAGTGTCAGCAAGGTGAGTGCCAAAGCAATAGGCTTCAGAACTGAAACAATGACATGTTGATGCTTGTGAAGAAGATACCTTTCTGGTAAGGATTGTGACTGAGTATGAGTCTTGGGTGTACTCTTGTCAATCCGAAACTAAGAAAGCAAGCAAACAATGGCTCTTCGCCAAAACCCACAGAATTTCGTACACAGCTCACTGCAGGAGGAGTTATGCCGACTCTTTTTTTTAGATTTAAGAGGAGGAATTTTGGAAAAATACATGAGCAATGAGATTACTGTTAGTAGTGTCACATACTTAGAACTCCTAAAGAACCGTCTGAAGCCTGCCATGAGAAACAAATGACGGTAATTGCTAAGTTCTGGCATTTTTTTGCAACATGACAACACGAGACCCCCATATTCACGTGCAAAGGTGGAAACGAGCTAAAATTTGAAGTGCTTATTGTGGGATGCTGCTACTGGTACGCTGGAAGACTTGCAAAAAATTTTACTCCATCGTGATAACGCCCCGCGCCATACCGCCAAATCTACCACCGAAGATTTGCTACACTGCATTTCCAATAATTGATGCCCCATTCCCCGTATTCGCAACTTTTTACTCTCAAACGTGTAGAAATTCTTGACCGGTAAGGAATTTCAAAGAAATGAGGAAGTGATCAACGGAATGAACAACTATTTTAAAGACCTCAACGAATCGATCTATAAAAATAATTTAAACGCCCTTGAATACCATTGACAATTAATACTAAGCTCCCAGGAACATATGTCGAAAAATAAAATTTATGTCACCCTAACATTTGTTATTTTCTACTAATGCATATCACTAGTTTCTAGTACTCCCTGTATACTTCTTTGCGTTTTGGTGGTGAGATTTTTTCCGTCAAACAGCAAGTATTTTGGGACAGTGTCATAAAACAAAACAAGACTGAAAAATCCAAACCTCATTTGGACGTGTTATAAACTAGTTAGGTATTGAATGGCTTTTATGAGGGTATTTTGTAATCCGAGGAATAATATTTGTACTTACGAGTATTTAGCTAAATTATTTGTACATTCATTTTTATTGTTTACATCTTAATTTATATTTCAACATTATTTTGACCTAAATCACTTAATTACTTTAAAAAAGATAGTTGTTTAAAAAGATGCCTGGCAGAAGTACCCTGTTAGCTAATAAAGTCTAAGTACAGTCCAAAGAAGAAAGGGTTACAAAGAAGTTAAAGTTAGTTTGTAAATCAATAAACGTCTAAATACAAGTAGAATTAATACACTTATAACATTCACATAAACAGAATTAAACTAGAAATGATAAATGTGAGAAACTTTAACAAGTTGTGTAATACAAATAAAATAACTACCACGACACCAGAAAAGATAGGAATTGTGATACATTACGTTAGCTTTCTTGAGAATACTATTAGCACTGCCATTATTTTCTAATATTGATCTACTTCGAAAATGGTAAGCTCTCCCAATTAACGTTTTTCCTTTTTCTTCTTCTTCTTCTAGCATGATTATTTAAGAAAGATATATTTTTCGTTCCTTATTAACCCGTAAGTGGGCGCGTGGGGGTTAGGCTGACCCCCACTGATGTAAATTTGCTGATAACTTGCAGGTTTTTTGCATTAAATCAAGGAATGTTTCAGTACCTTCCTAAAACACATTCAGCAATGCATTTCTTAGAAAATAAAACGAAAAAAATCGTAAACTGTTGGATATTATTACATCTGTTTTGCAGCTGGGCTGGCTTGACCCCCACGAGCCTTCTAACGTTACAGTTTTTACCAATGCTGCTTTACATATATTTTTCTTAATATATATACTTTTTTTTAATGTAGCTGATTTCAGCCAAAGTGTAATGTTAATAACCAATTAATAAAAATAAAATGTTAGCTTTTGTAACAAAACCGTATTTTATTTTGATTTCAAAAACTCATTACATCTTCAAAGGTGAAAATCACAATAAAAACTTTTAAGCTAATATATTTCTTTCTTATCAATCTTTTTCGATTAGAATACATATAATCAGTCAGTATATACTTCCATATTACATAAAACGAAAGCTTAGAAGAAAAAAAAGTTCAAACTAATTTACTGACCCCATTTGATGGGTGGGGGTCAGCATGACCCCCACGCTCCTACTTATGCAACAAAATGGCACGCGCCTACTTAAGGGTTAAATGGCTCTCATGCTGTCTTTCTACAATTAATTATAATTAATAGTTTTCGATTTATTTTAATACAATGTGCAACATTATCGGCACTTAGATGCATGTCATTATCAACCCAACGTGGATTTCTGGGTCGAATTCTTCAAATTCCCCGTGATTTTTGTTGGAATCTTTATTGCCGTGCCGAATGCCAGTGGATTGTATTGAATTCATTCAGAGTTTCTCGAGCTTTACCTTTGCTTATATGTTGTGGTATGCTTACTTTGGATCACTTATGTTGCATCTTGCGTTGTGCCTCCATGCGTTCCCTTAAGGACTTGTCGAAGCTTAATTTGCATTAATAATGATTTTAACTTTCAATAATCTAGTATTATACATTTTATTATGATTACGTGCGTGTTAGTTACCGCAAACTGAGTTATGACCTGGTTAAGCCATTTATTGCATTTCAAATTATTGTGATCTAAGTTAATCTTCGAGTTCATGAGTTTTTTCTATATGGGTACATTTGTTATATGAAGATTTATTGACACTCTTTTTGTATGGATTAATCAATTTAAACTCGTGCAAAGATCAGCACCCGTCTTCACTGTCAGCTGTTCGGCCCTCAAATGTTCTCGTGTAGTCACGATGGCTTTAAAAATTCGGTGTCAACACACATCTTGGCAACTCTTGTTGCCAACTATGGAATCCAAAATGTCGGTCTACACAAACGTCCTTCAAACGCTTATAGTTTTTCAGCATCGTTCTTATTTGATATTTACGTTTAAATTTCTTGTTAGTATAGACCTTACATATCTCTTTGTTATTTCACATCAAATTTTTACATTAAATTTTCCATCAGATATGTTTTCATTTTTATTCCTGCTTTGAGCTGAATTTTACTTCTAATTTCGAAATTTGAAAATTGTCTAATGCTCACTCCTTTACTGTGATGTGATGATTGTTTGGTCAGATTGTCATAGTTTATTCGTGCTGAAAGTTGACTAAAATGTTTTGCTTGCATCGCGCACTTTAATAATAAACTTCTGTAGTTATAGGTTCAAATACCAAAAAAGAAGAGTGTGTACCGGGATAGATTAAAAAATGCATTCATCCTGTTTTGCCATTTGGGCATTTCTTGCATGCCAGTATTGAAAACAAGCATTTAATAATAGTATTTACGTAACAAGATTCGTAAGTGAATTCGAAAGCACCGAAAACGAGTTAGAAATACGAGGCGCGAAGGGCCGAGTTCTTTTATTTTCAGATGCATATTCCAATAAAACACATTCTTTTTACTATTAACTTTACTCATAAATAAAAATGCTGTTGAATACTATAAATATTTTTTGCCTAAACAACGTGCGCAATAGCTGTTTTTATAGTAATTAACACTGCTAGGACCGTTATATTTTATAAAAGCTTTTTTGCTGTTGCCATGTCAACACACAAGGAGACGATAAGTTGAACTTTCGTTGTCAGATAGGAAACCAGAAAGCAAATAAAAATAGATTAGTAGCGCAAAAACGACTACATATTGTGTTGTCGGTAAATAATAAAGAGTGTTTCACTTACTTTTTGAAGTTATAATCATTTCGTAGTTACAAACAAAATAAACCCTGGCTCTATTTCTGCATTGTTTATCTTATTAAGTTAGTGTCATTTGTGAAGCTAATTATTATGTCTGATGCTAAAGCTTCCGTGATTGTAGACACTGCAAGTAACTTTAAAAAGTTTTATAAACAATTAAATTTTGCGTATAATAAACAAGCGCCAGTGCTTTTGAAATCTCAATCAGTACAAGAAACTAATTGAAATAATCAACAAGAACATAATAAAGATCAGTGATAGAAGATGTCGCAAAATAAGTTCCCCAAAATTTACCAGGTGATATATCAGAAAATAAGCAAAATGGTTTGTATACGTATCTGGTCCTAAATTGCCCTAATTAAAATCTAATGAAAACATGCTATTAAACAGTCGTTTTACAAACTTAAACTGGTAAGTAAAAGTCAATTTTACACACTGTCACAGACAAATATATAATAGATTAACGATCAAGTCTACTGTAAATAACAAAATTATGATAACAACAGGCAACTTGATGAAATGTTACAATATTATGTGGCCACAACAAATCATATCAATGTCTTACTCTCAGTGCCAGATGTACTTACCTTATCGAATTAAAACACTGGAGAAAGGATAATCCTCCAGGCACTAATTAATATTCAGGGGTTAAATAAATGGGATCTAGCTATATATTTCGTTCTTAAAAGAGCAGCTAAACACAAAAACAGTACAAAAGGAACAATTTTGTAGGGTTTGTATTGCAGCAAATGTGTTCATAATGTATTTATTAGCATTTCTATTTAGACAGAAGAGACGTCAACTAAAAGTATTAACTATTCATAAATACACTTTCTGCTATTAATAGGACTGACAAATTGCTAAACATTTGTCTCTAATGGTTAACCATGCTAAGAAGAAAATAAATGGAGTATGAAGAAGTCAGACAGCCTTCGACATCTAATCGTCGTTTTTCCTCCATACACACAAGGCGTAACACGTAAGCACAAAGCTTAAAAGTCATCAATTTTATTATGGAGCGTTTCTGCTCTAATTGGCGTGATAATTTAATAACTTACGCTAAGCAGAGTGTGAGTTTCCACTAGATTCAAGAGACGTTATCCTTGGATATTGATGGGCCTTTGAAGTGGATATCAAGCAAGCCCTGGAAAAGAAAGGGCGTTAATGATGTGATATACATGCTGCTGTTTCGAGATATGACAATGCTTCAAATGTACTAAGAATTTAAAAAGCAATGCGTTATGCGTTATGATTAAAGCGACCAATATTTGGTAATTTTTTTTGCTAAACTGAAATAAATCATAAAGTTTCACCTTTAGCTGGAAGAAATAGTAGAAGAGAATTGGAAAGAATGAAAACACTTTGCATATTAGTCGGTTAGTAATAAATTCCGACACGCTCGCAAAAGCCACTCACCTTATAATAGAGCAATTGTTTCCCTTCATTACACAACCTTTCTGTACTCCATGCTTCTCTTCGAATTGCTGAATGCAATCAGTTACTTACTCCACAAGGACGCACAAGTACATAAATTTTAAGTTAATAGCTGGCTGCAGACGGGTGGAATTTGTAGGTAATCGAATGCAAGGTGCCAGTACAAAGGGCGGTTTTATTGTTGACTTCAAACCAACTTTAGCACTTTACTGCGCAATAAACATCCGAAACGCTCTGTTTATGGTGCGTACTTTATTTTTACATCCGATTTACAACTGAAGATGTTGAGTTTCTCCCAGCTACAATTTGAGAAATCTACTTTTGTACGGGAAATGCCCCAACCGCAAGCTATTTACTATGTTACAGGATGTAAGTAACAGTTGTTTTAAAGGTAGTAGCCAATTTTATATATTTCTGGATAGATACATTTTTATGAATTAATTGGGAAAATTTATAAATCAATTCGCAATGCACCTTCATGCAACTAAAGAATTTGATTAAACGATAATTTACATGTGTTTTGTAGAAAGAATAAGAAACATTTAGGAACGTTTTTAATTTTTTTATCAAAATTATTTTCGAGGTGGTAAAACAATTTACGAGATTGAGGAAGTAAAAAATATAAATTATTTAGGAATAATAATAGACCAAAATCTTAAATGGGATGTACATGTAAATTTAATTTTAAAAAAATTGAGATCTATCTTATTTCATTTCAGAAAACTAAAACAAGTATTGGATATTAAATTCTTAAAAATTATTTATCATTCATTGGTCGAATCCCACTTGCAGTATGGAATTGTTGGCTGGGGGGGCATATTAAAATACCATCTGATTAATTTAGAAGTTCTTCAAAAATATTTTTTAAAAGTTATATTTAATAAAGACCGTACATTTTCAAGTGATGTGTTATTTAAAGAATGTAATTTGCTAGATATCCGTCAGTTATATTGCTATAAAATACTTGTTTTACAACACAAAACGAGATATAGCTTAAAAGATATCGAACATGAGTATAATACACGATATAAATTTCATTCTCAAACACAGGTTGAAAATGCCAGCAAAACTATTGGACAGCGTTCCTACAACTATATTGCGCCACGAATCTACTCTATGCTACCTCATTCAATTAAAAATTGCAGTAACAATAAAACATTTAAAGCAAAAGTTAAGGCCTGGATGCAAAATATGCCTAGAAATACTATACATGACCTTATTGACATTAAAAATACATAGACTAAGCACCAATCAGTATACTAAAACGGAAATAAAACGAAATTTTTCATTACTACCACTGATCTCCATACAATATTTAGATATTAAAGCAATAGCTCACGCACAAGTTTTAACTTCTGTGAGCTTATTCGGTTATGTCGTTTATTTCTGAAGTTTTAGCCTGGGGTGGTTACATTACATACTTTTACATTTTACGTTTGTTTATTGTCCAGTTTATGAAAAAAAATGTAATTTTCTTTAGAAATAAATGAATTATTATTATTATTATTATTATTTTAATCCTAACACAATGTTTACTTATATTTTAGTGTTTGCCTAACCTGCATATAAAGTGATTTTGATAGTAATGAAGCGAATTATTTTTGCAAAAAAATACAAATAGAAACGGTTCTAAGTTGCTGGATCTACCAGGTGTATTGTTTCTACGAGTAGGATATTAATGTAAACAGTTTTATAACACAATATTACATAGCATTGCTTACACCGTCCCGAAGACTTGTTTGTATTTTTATATAATTAGCTTACAGTATAAGACCACTGAAGCTTTGCTCAAAACATATCATAGTAAAGGTAGTGTATTTAGCGACGCTAATAAGTATATAATATAATATAATATTTTTTTTAAATCTACCAATGACATCATAAGTTAGACATTAATGCAAAAATAAATAATCTCCAAAACCCAAAACCATTTAAAAGATTTTCGATTTCCTTTGAATTGTGTTATGCTAGTGCTCACAATAGCTTCTTATTATATTAATAGTACTAATATTTTTATTCACTCTACAGTATCAAAAAAACTATATATGGCATTACTATAAAAAACATCAAAATGATAAATTGCAATAGTTTTACCTAAAGTGACTCAGCTGGTATTCAAGGCAATTTCAAAATTGCTGATTATATTGCACTAAGATATTCATCTGCTCAATAAACACAACACATTTAGCCATGTAACATTTTTACAGGAGTGAATAAAATACAAACAAAACCCTACCCTAGTTAATATGGCTAATTATACAAATAAAAAGCCATTGTAAACATGTTGATAACTAAAATATTATGAGTTTAGAATGCACGTCATGCTCATGGAAACTACATATAATAGTTATTTATGGTATAAGTGTGTTATATTACAAATAATCCACGAGAGAAAAGTTGAGAATTAGTTGTAATAACACCCACGTGCCGTACAATTTTTTTATCCAACAACTCAATAAATATCTAAAAAACATAAATTTTGTATGACAGCTGTGAAACGTCATAGTGACAATTTGGCAAGTACCGAGAGATCAAATAAATTTATAATGAGAGTCGGCTGTGATTCGTGTTATACGTTTGGCAGTACTGGAGTAGATTGTCACTTGTCAATTTATGTCAAATTCGAGGTTAGTAGGTTAGGTTTTGTTTGTTGTTTGACACAAACTGACGCCAAACTTAGCCTGCAACTTTGACATAGCTTGACAGTGCTACCAGCAATAGAATAATGAGTGACATGGTTTTTATCTCAGTAGTGGGTTATGATTTTTATCTGACTAGTGAATAGAGGGGCACTTTAGAGGCCTAAAATCGATCTAGTAGGTGTTGGATAATAGATATTAACGATACAAGTTTAATTATGTGCATCTTTTAATAAACTAACTTTGTTAAGTGCCATAAGCAAACGTATATTGTTCAATATTATATCTTCATCAACAAGTTCTGGTTCAATTATTTTGTTTTGTAAAAAAGAGTGTGTTAATATCTATTACAGCACCGAGTGCGGTAATATCTATCTATAACCGCACTGAGTGCGGTAATATCCATTACAGTACTGATCACAATTACGATCGTGATAATCCCATGTTCATCCACTGATGGATGTATAAACAATGCAGTCTATATCATTCATGTGGAGTGGTCTGGGCTTCTTCAAGTCCACTTTTTCTGCTTTTTTTTAAAGGTATTCATAATAAGCAGGTTACTAGACTCAGCATAGATAATTAACATATCACCTCTTTCATTTCGTTCGTCTATGCCGTGTTCCCCAATTCAGTGTTTTCCATCTTCTTGTATTGTGCCTACCTTAGCGTTGAAATCGCCTATTATCAGTGTATAGTGTGTTTTATCAGTTTGAAGGCAGCTTGATAGTTCTTCATAAATATTTCCATTTCATCGTCATCGTGACCACTGGTAGGGGCATAGACCTGGATAATTTGAGAATAGTATTTTTTTTTTATTTTGAGTAATAGGTATGGGGGTAGCGGGTAGATACTATTTTATAATCCCGATGAAGGAAGATCTACTTCAGGTATGTGAACTTGCCCACGCGAGCCTTGATTCTCTCCCATCCCCTATTTTGGGGGAGAATAATGTTCCATTTCGTTACGTAATGAAACTTATTACGTAACTCAAATTTCATTACGCAACTGAAATTTCATTACGCAACTGAAATTTCATTACGCAACTGAAATGTCATTACTTCTGCTGATGTTTTTGTAGTTACTTCTAATTTGAGGCAGTCGAGATAAAATGTACATTACATGTGTGATAATGCATCATACTTGTGTATAAGTTACAAACGAGTGCGTAGCGCGAGTTATGTATCCCACTTGTATAGTAATAGTTATTTATGGGACTAGTGTGGTATGAAACAAATAAGTCACGAGAGAAAAAGCGTAACCTACGAGCCGTTAGGCGAGATCTTACTTGTTTGTTTCGATACGTTAACACGTTAAGGCTGTCGAGCTTTGTAAAAAGTATATACCTTTGAGACCTACATATGTCCCGCATCAGATTCTTTTTGAACTATAAGGATAATAAGTGCACCGTGTAGCCTGTTGGCATCAATACTTTATCAAAAATACCTTCGAAAGTTGCTTCATATTTGAACCTACGAGACCCACAATCCTATATCGGTCATTGTTTAAGTCGTTTTTCTGCCACGCTTGTAGTTAATGCCGGAGGCGACATCGTAGCTCTCAAACGACTACATAGAAGATTCGGTCTATGAGAAAATTAACACTGCAAAGAAGATTCAAGAAGGACAAAGTGTGTCTGGATCCACTGATGTTAATATTGAAATATCAAATGTAGCTTGTAACGCCACTGCTCGAGCAGGAGCAAACAAAATCCTCAATTTAGCTGATCCACCAAGTGATAAGTCTTTCTCCCTTAAAGTTAATATTAACGTTAATATCAGTAAATAATTGTTAGATTTAGGTAGATTTTTACTGTTCTTTTGTTGATTTTTAGTGATTTTTACCAATAACTCACTAGTGAAGTATGAATTATAACACATGTGGAAGTTATGAATTATAATTCAGTTGTGAGTTATGGGCTATCTAATTCAACTAAAATCCCCATAGTTATGCTACTATTATAATGAGGTGTTGGATAAATAAATTTATAATTAGTGTCGCCTGACATTCGTGTTATACGTTTGGCAGTGCTGAAGTGTATTTATTGTCAGTCTATGTCAAATTCGAGGTTAGTAGGTTAGGTTTTGTTTGTTATTTGACACAGACTGGTCCAAAACTTAACCAGCAAATCACAAATTTGACATAGCTTGACAGTGCCACCAGCAATACAGTAGTGGGTGACATGGTTTTTACCTCATTAGTAGGTTATGGCCCTAAAAGTCTAAAATCGATCTAGCAATAGCCTTATAACTAAAAGATGTTATATAATTTTTTTGCGAAAATTCTGCACAACAACTGACGTAATTCTAATTGAAATTTTTCTATCCACAATTAAGCAAGTCGATAAGATAAGGAAATGACACCTCGTAAGATTATCCAAGCGTGCCTTATCTGTCCCACGTAGCTCTCGTTATATTTAAACTTTCCTTCTGATCCTCTTCAAAAATCTTAAATGCGCCTGCATACTAAGCAGATGCGTTCGCATTCAAATACCTCAACAATTTCAGCTTTTATATCAAATAATAGATCTCAACATCTTCACATCGCGGAAACAAATTGGTTGGATGACAAAAACAGATGAAAGGGGTTCGACGTATTTGCTACTGCTCAAAAAATATATTTAGCAAAAAACAGTATTTTTACCAAAATGTCTTTGGCTTGCAAGACTTTGAAAGCAGATGTCACCGTCATTGCTCATAATTTTCATATGATGAGCATTGTACATATTACTAATAGACTTTATATTTTATAGGAGAGAGACGCAGTTTATGTACATTTGTGTTAACTTCCGGTGACTTTCTATTATTTAACTCGCCAAATTGGATTTAGTAAATTATGTAGTAAATATATTGTTCAAATTATTCCACCATAATCAAGTTTTTGTGAACTATTAGGATAAACACATACAGAGCAGGAATAACAATGCATGTTATTAACTGCATTAAATACATTAATTATTTATCAAAGCAGTACAGTATTAATCAATGGAAATGAACTTGAAATTCAAGTTAAGTACCAACTTTAACGTACGGTATAGAAATTTGGCCTATGAAGGACAGACATAAAAACCAAAATTACAGCTGCAGAGATAGTATATTAAGAAAAATTACGAGAAAAGCCAGAAGTAGATAAGAAGGATTAAAGGTAGATGTAAAACCGTTAGTAAAACTGATTCAAAAAAGAGAACTAAAAAGCTTTGTGAAAGAAACGATATTACAAAAAAAATCTGTAAACGGCTTTACCCAGAACTTCCCTCGTCGACATTGTGACACTAAACAATTTTAAAAATCAAATTAAGTTAGGAGTAAAAATATCTTCATCTGAAATAAATTTCCCAATAAAAAAGACGTTACCGGTGGTTGAATTCGAACGGCAGGCGGACCGTGTGTGCAGCCCCAACGTTTTGTGGGATATAGTAAGGGACTGGGCAATTTATACCTGCGTCACGGAGCACCGACCTTTTGAATTTCTGCGTCGCAGCTATATTTAGTAACGCGCTAATTTGTGTCTTCTTTTTGTATCATAAAACATTTATTCTGTATCTATTAGCTCCAATTTTTTATAAGAATAAAGCCTGCACTACGTACAAATTATTACTTGTATCTATTACTAAGTTAAATAAAAAATAAACAAAATTTTATTTTTAAGGTGCTCACCCTGTATATATTTGTCTGAAATTTTCACGGTTTTATGCCAAGTATATATATAATGTGTATACAAAATATCATCTTTCTCCGACAGATAGTTTTTGAGTTATACCGCCAACAGCCAGACAGACAGACAGACTGACGGAATTGAGAAAACATGTTTTTCGTCATCTAGCGTGATTACAATACTTCCTTCGCCTTTCAGACGAGGGAAGTAATAATAGAAGTGCGAACAGAAGGCTAATGTGACGAAGGATATTTAAAAGCACGGATGGATATCATCAAGGATGTGACTTAACAAGGAGGAACGAATATTGGAGAAATAAGTGGGGTTGAAGCTAAAAAAAAATGCCATAAATAAAGCGATAACCTGAAACCTCACGCCTTTATACGATAAGGAATTAGATAAAAAATGATTTTCTATTATACAGATAGAGAGATAATGTTTTTATTCCTCTATTATCTATTTTTTATACTAATTTATATTGATTAGTGGAATTTTCACAATCGAGAGCATTGAAGATTTCGATTTTATTCCTTAACCCTCGCCCGAAATAATTTCAGTTACGCGGAGTGCGGAAATGGGTCTCTAGTGACCCGGATCGAATTTAGTTTTTTTAAATTAGTTTTAAAGCACCACAATGCCTGTTTTTCTAATACATACTTGCACATGATAATATAATCATAAAACTTTTATTTTTATTGACCTGCAGACTAAAAATTCTTCATATTCTGCGTCACTTTTATCGCTGCCACTGTCCTCATCAGACAAAAAATTAAAGTCGTTTTCGTGATCATCACGCATTAGTTCGTCATACAATTGATGTTCCGTAAGGGGAATTTTGATAGGGTCCATTCTTTTTGGTTATTATTTTACACTCCAGAAAACAAGAAAAAAGGACAATGGAGCGCGAAACGCGGAAACCGGGTCTCAAGTGACCCGAGCGGATTATCTCAGGTATACCAAGATATTTTTCCACGAAATTTATTCTACATCTCCATAACAGCTTTGAGGAATACGCAAACACCCAAAGCAGTATATTGGAAAACGGTAGAATTATTTAAAAAAAAAGAAAGTCCGGGTGACTTGAGACCCGGTTTCCGCAGTCTGAGGTTTAACTTATTTGAAGTCCAAGTTGGCGTACGTCAGGATTGTATCCTGTGTCCGCTTCTTTTTGACGTTTACGTAGACAATACATACATTATGAGACGTGATTTTGAAAATAGCTGGGGATATCGCTATCAAAAGGTTAACCAATCATCGCTATGCTGATTACACCCATTATGGCTACTCTTGAATGCGAAGTTGTATCCTAGTTCCATCACTTTGGCTCCTTAATTACCAACTCTGAAAATTGCGAAATCGAAGTACGACAACGTATGAAATTGCTGGTCTTACTACCTGTTTACGTAAGCTTTTTGTGGACTGTATTTTCTTCTTTTTAGTTGAAAAAACTCTTGACTTGGAGTCGAATGTTATTTATTTTTATATCTGTCTCCTGAACTACATTGACACACACATATATGATATTTTATAGTAATTAATTGTGCTTACTAGCTTTGGCTGTAACATTCCGGCCCCCTTGAAAGGGTTACATCTGTAAACTTTCAACAATCAACTATTATAACAATATAGTCTACAACTAATGAATAGAAATAAATAGTATTTTAAGAATTAACTTCAACTTGAATGTCGTTGTCGGGAATTGGTAATATACATAATTTAGAAACAGGCCGTTTTACTATGTAATTGTTTATCAGCACTGACACCACTCTTATTATCTTGTCATCGCCTGGATGTAGTGCAGTAACACGCCCAAGGTTCCACTTTAGAGGAGGGGAGTTTTCTTCCTTAACAAGGACGATTGAACCAACTTTGATTAGATTCGGGTAGTTCACCTTCCATTTGGTGCGTATTTGAAGTTCGCTAAGGTACTCGCTGCTCCATCGATTCCAAAAGTGCTGAATCATTTTTTGTAACTTTTCGTAACGTTTGAGTCTATTTTCTGGTATTGCAATAAGACTTCTTTCTGGGAGGGCGGTTAGTGGTTTACCCACGAGAAAAGGTGCCGGAGTGAGAGGATTTAATTGATCGGGATTAGAACTTAACGGACACAATGGTCGTGAATTCAATATCGCCTCGATTTGAACTAACACCGTTGTAAAATCCTCAAAATTTAAGTGAGATTCGCCAATAACTCGCTTGAGATGAAACTTTAAGGTTTTAATTCCAGCTTCCCAGACGCCCCCGTGATTCGGTGCTCTACTGGGTATAAAATGAAAATTGATGCCCTCTTTAGCTAAATATTGTGACATTGTATTAGTTTGAGATTCTAAAAAGGTTTTGCATTTTTGTAATTCTGCATTGGCACCAACGAAATTGGTACCATTATCGCAATAAATATTAAGCGGTTTTCCTCTACGACCAATAAATCGCTTAAGAGTAGCAATAAAACTATCTGAGGTTAAATCGGATACAGCTTCAAGGTGGAGTGCTTTGGTGTCTAGACAAATAAATAAACAAACATAACCCTTGCTTATTTTAGCCCCTCTTGCACATCTAGTATTTCGATCTCGTAAAAGAAAAAGCCCAGCAAAATCACAACCGGTATTGTAGAAAGGTACGTATTGATTTACTCTGCAGTCGGGTAAATTACCCATTAAATAGGGATCTGCATTAGGAGGATTTGCACGAAAACAGTCCGTGCATTTTCGAACTATATCTCTTGATAGATTTCTGCCTGAAATAGGCCAAAAACGTTGACGGATTGAAGCTAATAACATAGTAGGCCCGCAATGCATTAGCTGTTTATGGAAGTTTCTTATTATTAATTTAGTCAAAATGAATTTTTTTTATCATATTCACTGTTGGCATTTTGCAATCGACCTCCTACACGCATCAGTTCTTTATCATCTAAGAACGGATTTAAACTTAATAATGAGCTTTTTCTATTTATCGGTAACTTTCTTTTTAAACTTTCACGCTCTTTGTAAAATGATTCTTCTTGACAAAGTCTAACCAACATTTCTAACGCACATTCTAATTCGTCTAATTTTAAAATACCCTTGTGACGAACCTTCGAATTAGTTTTACATTTAGAAATAAATCGTAACATATAAGCTACTACTCTTTGAAGTTTAATAAATGAAGAATACCTTTTAAAAATGTCAAAATTGTTAACTGAAGCTATATTAACAATAATTCGTTTTTCCAATATCTCGCTTTGTGCAAAATTATTTATGTTTAATCGATTTGATGAACTTAATTGGAAATTTAAATTTGGATTGCTGAGCCACTCCGGCCCTGTCCACCATAGTTGCGAATTTTGAATTTCAGAGACAGATACACCTCGAGATGCTAAATCAGCAGGGTTATCTTTTGATGCGACGTGATACCACTGCTTTATATCTGTCAAATTCTGAATTTCGCTTACTCGATTGGCCACAAAGGTTTTCCACTTATTAGGAGCAGCCTTTAACCAATACAAAGTAGTTTCAGAGTCAGACCAAAAATAAAATCGATCAAAATTCAAGTCCATGGAATCCACCACCTTTTTTGTAAGTTGCGATACTAAAACAGCACTACATAGTTCAAGTCTAGGTATGGTTAATTGTTTTATCGGCGCAATTCTCGATTTTTCACATAATAAATTAGTAGAGAACTTTCCGAATTTATCTTTACACCGCAAATATATGCAACCTGCAAATCCTTTTTCACTTGCATCACAAAATGCATGCAGTTCGACATAAGTACACTCAGAAATTACAACTTGTCTGGGTATTTTTAAATTATTTAACCATGGTAATTGATCTCGAAAATTAATCCAGACCGTAAATAAATTTTGGGGAATACTCGCGTCCCAACTTAACTTAGCTTGCCAAAGTTTTTGAATCAGTAATTTTGCAATAATCCCAATTGGACTAAGTAAACCTAGAGGATCGAAAATTTGAGAAATAGATGATAATATAGTTCGTTTAGTTATTACCTTAGGATTAGCATTAAGCTTAACTGAATACTGAATAAAATCTGCAGCTGGATTCCAAACGATTCCTAAGGTTTTATTTGTCTTATTTTCCCCTAATGTTAAAATATTACAATCGAGGTTATCATGAACCTGAAATTTTCGCTTAAATAGTTTTTATTTGATAACCATTTACGCAGCTGAAATCCGCCACTTGATAAGATATTCGTAACTTCCTTTTGTAATGTAAGTAATTCCTTTTCAGAATTAGAGCCGCTCAAAAAATCGTCTACAAAAAAATCGTTTTTAATGGCTTTACTTGCTAGGGGATATTTTATTTCGTTTTCTATTCCAAGCTGGTACAGACACCGTATCGCTAGAAATGTGGCTGAGGCCGTACCATAAGTAACCGTATTTAATTCAAAACATTGTAATTTTTCTGATTGCTTTTCGCGCAATGACCTTTCTGACTTGTCTATTAAAACATTTCGATACATTTTTGAAATATCAGCCGTCATTACATATTTATATTTACGAAAACGTAAAATGATTGAAAATAAATCGTTTTGAATTGTTGGTCCAACATATTGAACTTCATTAAAGCTTAATCCTGTATCAGTTTTCATGCTCGCATCAAAAACAACTCGTACCTTTGTTGTACAGCTCGATTCGCGAACAACCGCGTGATGAGAAAGATAATAGCTAATTTCTCCAGTGTTGTTTGTTTCTACGATTTTAGACATATGCCCTAATGTCTCATATTCTCGCATAAAAGAAACATATTCTCGATATAGTTCTGGATTTTTTAACAGTTTTCTTTCTTGTGAATAAAATCGCTTTAATGCTTGTTGTCTAGAATCTCCTAATTTTGTATATTCTTGCTTTAAAGGGATTTTAACTATAAATTGACCGTTGTCACTACGCCTATGACTATCTACAAAATGTTCTTCGCATATTTTTTCAGATTTGGATAAAATACATTTCGCTTGTACTTCTTCGACTTTCCAAAATCTATCGAATTGTGTATCGAGTGGAGTTCGATCAACTACATGACAGCTGAACGATTGATTGTTTTTTACTGAAAAACCAACATTTCCTGCTGACACCCAACCCAGACGTGTTTTTTGCATTGTTATATTGGTACCTTGAAGCTTTATTTGACCTATACATAGGAGCTCCCAAAAATGAGTAGAACCTATCAATAAATCTATTGTGCTTGATTTGCTAAAGTTTGGATCCGCCAATTGTACATTTTTTGGAATATTGAGACACTTGTTATTAAACGAAATAATTGGTAGATCGTCTGTAATCCTATGCAAAACTAGGCACGACATTGAGGTGGTATAAGATTTATTACGAGAAATAATTGTTACCTCTGCTATGGATTTTACATTAATTAACGATTGACCGACTCCTATTATCGAGTAATTAACATTCCTTGATCTTAAATTTAAAATGTTTGCCATATTTTCGGTTATAAAATTGCTTTGAGAGCCACAATCTAGTAACGCACGGCACTGGTGTAATTCTCCGCATGAATCCTCTACGTACACCACTGCTGTAGATAGTAAAACTTGTGACTTAGTCATAGAGTTATTTTCTGAAACAACATGCATCGCGGTTGAGGTACTTGGCATATTCACAGTTTGATTGTTCACGTTTGATTCTGTAATATTGCATTTATCGTTCTTTTTCGCATTATCATTTTCTACGCGCTTATAGTTATTTTCTAAATGTAGCAACGAATTATGTTGTCTACCACATTTTTTACATCCTGACGAAGTACAATCACGAAGATTATGTGATGGTCTTAGACAGTTGTAACATAATCGCAATTTATTTATTTGATTAATTCTGTCATTTGTCGACAGCTTCAAAAGTTTTTCGCATTTGTAAATTGTGTGCTGGCCCTTACAAAAGTAGCAAGTAACCGTCCTATTGTTCTCTTTCAAATTCGTAGAATAAGCATGAGCTTGAATTCTATGTTTAAATCGCGTATCTCTTTTATTAATTTGATCAACGTCCATTTTTTCGAGTAAATCGCATCGTATTTTAAGAATTGTATTCATTTCGTCCATAGTAGGAATTTCTTGTTTTTGTCCCACAATTCCCACTCGCGTCGAGTCGTAGGATCTAATTTTGTTGTTATTAAATATATTAATAGGGTGTCCCAAGCAGAAACGGGTTGTTTTAATGTTTTTAGTGAACGCAAATGTTTTGTAAAAGTATCGGACAAATTTCGTAAATCGGAATAAGATTCTTTGGTTAAATAAGGATATTCAAAAATAGCTCGAACGTGACTATAAATAATCAAAGATTTTTTCTCAAATCGCTCCTTAAGCATTTCCCATGCATTATCATAGTTTTCGGAAGACACCTGTATAGACTCAATGATTTGCAAGGCATCCTTTTCTAAAAACGATCGTAAATAGTAGAATTTCTGTATTTGAGACAGGTAAGGGCTTTCATTTATCAACGCGTCAAAACCATCTCGAAACTCTATCCAATCATTGTACTGCCCGCTAAACTTTGGCAACGATATGGGTGGTAATTTGACTAGCTGGTGAGGATCATTGTTATTGATAGAATGGTTTTTATTGATAGTTGGATTATTATTGCTACTCCCTACAAAAGAAGCATCGCTGTTATTGTTTTCTGACTTACAAAACTCTTTTAATTCTGAGAGAAGCTTGTAATACGAAGTTTCAAAACTAGAACGTTCTGCCTCTTCGACTACAATCTCTTCGTCATTATCATTAATATCGTCTGAATGCCCTTTCATTGTCAATAATAACTCGATTTCGTCTTGTAAGTCATTGAACCTGTCATAAAGCGGTTTAATTTTTTCTACTCGTTCTTGAATTTTATTTAAAGTTTTTTGATCAACATGATCGCTGTCTAACTTGTCAACAAAATTTTTTGCACGAGTTAGTACCCCTTTAAGTTGCGCTCGCTGAATTTTTAATCTAGCAATTGAATCACTATTTGACATTGCTTATTGATCTTGTCAAAGCGATACTGAACTGACGAACAAAAATGGAATAATATTAAATAAGTTACAGAAAAAATGGAACCGACTCACTCCGGTTTAATTCGGCAAGCTAGACCACTATTTATCGCCAATAGTAACTCTTGTATTCTATGTAGTGGATGTACCTCGAGAATCACCGGAATCGCCAAGTATTGCCGCTTTCCAAAATTTTCTCACCCTCTCGCAAAGTTGTACTTATTTTCATCGGCTCGTTAGGACTATGTTTACGTAAGCTTTTTGTGGACTGTATTTTCTTCTTTTTAGTTGAAAAAACTCATGACTTGGAGTCGAATGTTATTTATTTTTATATCTGTCTCCTGAACTACATTGACACACACATATATGATATTTTATAGTAATTAATTGTGCCTACTAGCTTTGGCTGTAACACTACCTTTTTGGCTACTTCCGCTTTTATGTTCTTTGGCATTTATTTTCTTTATAAAAATGTTGTCATCATGTTGAACATTCTTCCTGTTTTTACAAGTCTTTCATTTATTCATTGTCAATCCTTCCAGCTCTAATATTGATTTTGAGTATTTATAACTATCCACCTATACCATTTGTTTCCTCTTTAGTTTCAAATTGCGAGTTTTATTTTAAATTGAAATTGTCCTATTTTTTGTTCTATCTATATTTATGTCAATGTTTATCTCAGTTAATCCTCTTTCTTCTTTGTCATCCTTGGATTTGTCACTTTAATTTCTGATGGTTCTCTAAAATTTTCTTTCTACCTTTCCATTAATTCATCTTCGTCTGTAATTATAGTTTGCTCTTTATTCTACATATTAGTCATATTATATATTTTTTTCGCAATTGTTTTGTTCTATTATGGTTACATGCGTAACAAGTACTGAAAGTGAGACAGGACGAGTAGTCCTTGAGTTCATTAATGACACTTTCAGTACGAGCTGCGTAAAACATTTTGTTAAATCCTGAGAATACAGGCTGATGCAATAATAAGGTATTTTAACCGTCTTGTAGTGGTGCCCAGTGTCACAGACTGGGCGTTTCTAATATTACCAACAACTCTAAAATTTCTCGGAAGGTAGAGTTGCACGGCTCAGTGGCTTGAGATATATGCTGCAAAACATATGTACATCTAGTTATTGCTTTTTTATAATACTAGTACTGTAAAATAATATTTACGTTACTTTTACCATATTCAATTTTTCTTCTCCTCTTGCTCCTCTCCATTTTGTTAAAGTTTTCTATATACTAATTTTTAGTATTTCTCTTGATATATGGGTTGCTTTGAATCTATAGCTCTTTATTTTATCTTTTACCTTATTTCTTCTTTTGTTTGTTTTTTAATTTTGTTTCAGTAGGTATTAATCGTTATGGAGATAAAATATATGTTAGAAAAATTAAAAACCCAAAGAGTATCCCACAGTTCGTGGTTTTTGGCATATTTTGTTGCTATTAAGGTTACGCTTTTTTTATGCAATGCATATTTATTTTTTACAATCATCTACCTTAGACGAATTCGAATAATACTTAACTCCAGTTACACACTCACACGTCACACACCACTTTAGTACCCTTATTTCTCTCTCCTTGTAATAACACATCAAGCAAGCCCTAAAAACTGCAAAGTTTGCTAGCTCCTGTTCGCTGTGCAATAAACCATCGTTACTAATGCATTATTGAAATTTTACGAGGTGTTGCATTGTAAATCTCGCTCCCTTTCGTGATCCATATACAATTTCGCATTTATATTCAACCTTCACTTTCTGCTTTGCATTTAACCTCGTCGTTAAAACTCTCAACTTACACATTCGTGTTGATACATGCTCCGCTGTTTCAACGAAGACGAAAACTAATTAACAACAGTAAATTGGAACGACTCGGCAGCCACAACCTAATGTTTGTCAAATGTTAGTAGGCAAGATCAGCCCCTTTACAGACGGCTCCCAAAACTTCTTGTTAACTAATACCCCAATTATTAACAGAATATTTGCATAACTGATCATACATACAGTCGTATAACCAGGCTCATGCAAAAACTCCAAACAAGTTTGCCTATTAACAAATTTAATTTTTCCTCAAAGAAATATTTAAGCCAATCCTTTTTAACTTAATCGATTTATATTAAAAAAGTCATCCGCTCTATTTCGTTCAGAAATTGATCAGGCGCCGGCTGTCATTTTTCAAAGAGCGGATGGAATGGCTGCAGGACGCCCAAGAATGCTATCACATGTGTCATCAGAACTAAAATCGATGAAAGTGAAATAATCGGAGACGGGAAAGTAAATTTCTATTCTTACAAAAACCGTGCTTGTTATTCAGCCTTAATTGATTCAGTTGCGGCTGTTATTAAAAAAGTATCTACAAAATAAAAGAAGATTAAAATAGGATTTGCATTTGATGCAATTTTGGTTGTTGCTAACATAAAATACGCCTGTTCTTCATGATGAAATGTAACAAACAGTTACTACAGCTAGATTGGTACAGCCTCGAAAAAAAAATTATTAAAGCAGATGAACATTTCGGGTTTACTTGAAAATTTTACTGAAGCTTCTGGTGTTGAATAGTACCCAATAACGAATCATTCCTGCTCAATCATATTTACAACAGTATTAATAATTTGTCTAATTTTAAAACAGAATTGTTTTCGCAATATTAACTTATTTGGTAGGTGAGCGGATGGCCCCGCGAGCAAATGCTCGCCTCTCAGGCGGCCGGCCCGGATTCCAATCCCGGCAGACCCTAGTGGGATTTTTAAAATTGTACGCTCCCCGGCTACCACGTTAACACCTGTGGTAGTCGTTAACCCCTAAACAAAGGAACTCTTCCTCACTTTCAACAAGCAAGGCTAGCCACATACCCGGCCTAAGGGTAAAGAGGGCTCATAGAACCACTTTGTGGTTAAAACAGGCCACTGGTCTATAATAAGTGGAAGAAAAACTTATTAGGTAAATCACACATTTGGCTTATATCAGACCTTATATTTCAAAAATTGTTTACTAAACCGTTTACATACTTATACAATCTTGCTTTAAATCAATATATTTTCAGACAGTTTAGATATTTCATGACGAGCAAACAAAACTAAAAATATTTCTAACTTGGTTGTCACTTGAATTCTGTCTATTACTTAAATAAAAACCTTAATAAATGTGGTTAATAACTTGATCTTCTTCGGTATTGTTAGAGACTATTAACCAAATTAATTTTAGCATTGTTAAGAACTTCATTACCAGTGCGGTAGTGGATATTACCTAACACTTTTTATATAAAAAAAATACATTGAACCAGAATTTATTGCTCTGCGGCTCGTTTTGCCAATCAAACTCGTTTCGTTAAGATGCTCATAATCAAACTTGTATCGTTAATATCTATAATCATTTTCATTTTATACAGTTTTCAGTTTAGTTAATTCATGAAAAACTTACTATTCTACACTTTTCCAGAGCATTTGCTAATACCTTCTGCGAGAGCGTACTAAAAGCTGTCACGTCATTCTGACAGTAAATAGGAGAGAAGCAAAGGAAGCTGACTTCTCAGGCGGAGCTGGTCGTGGGTTAAACAAAAGGCTCCAATATTAAGCTGCAAAATAATAGCGTAAACAAAACTGTGCTCTCTGACCGTGATTCATAAGACCAATTGAATTGTGATTAGCTGAAATATTGGGGAGTATATACGATGTAATAACGAACCGATGTGCACCAAAATTCTAAGGTTTCGTACCGGTTGCTGTATTTTCCTGTAAACATTATCAAAGTTCAGAAAATTAATCTAAATATTACAGTACATCTAAAACTATTAATATCCAAACATTATGATAGCGAGCATAACCTTGTATGAATCCCAATTAGAAACAAGATCAAATCAAAGTAACAGCCCTCGAAATCGAATATTGGAGAAGTCTTGCAGACTTTACAGAAGTACAAGCGCAATTAGCTGTGAGCCACTTAAAGACAGGCGGCTCGGGGCAACGCCCGCAAGAAACTGATTCTATTCCCCACGAACACTGTTGACATGGTTCGACATGTATTCTTCAAGCACATTCAACTACTATAAATTACGGTATTTAAACCTAATTATCAACAAAATGCATGCAACTATAAACTCTGTATATACCTTAACATGTAAATAAACACTCCAGACAAAGGTGCCAGGTTGCCGTTTTACTTAACATTCTCTTTCATATGATAAACTGGTAATTTTAAAGAAAAATACGTTTTTAGTTGAAATTTTGACTGATTTTTAAGCAATAGCAATAAAGTGAAAAGTTGTTTAAAGTCCATGAAACTTTTTGATAAACCCGGTATGTAATCTTGCTTCTCCTGTCCTTAGTATTATTCTGTAACATCATAGATGTAACTACCATCAAGAGCTTGTTAAAACACAATTGTAAGGTGCTCAAACCCTTATTAGTGTTTAATTGATGTCCCAGATTCCAGTACAGGAATTATAGCGATAACGAGGACGTATTTCTATTGTGACTCGTATATGACCACCAAATGTGGTTATGTTAGTACCCCAGTTCGAGTTCGAATCTAGCAAATCCCGAGATAAATACAAATTGCTGAAGCGCAACGTTCGCAATTGTGCAGCCCAATTTGGGGTTTGTCGGATTTTATCAAACGCGTCAGATAAGCTCGTACCAAATAAATTGACATGGACGGATAAAAGGTAGATTTGTATTGTTGTTTGGAATTTCGTTGATACTCGAGTAATAAATTGCATCATTGTTCCACGTTATCATCGCTGCAATAAATTAACTGTCTATTTGCATGCCGTTTGTTAAATATTTTCTATTAGTAATGGTGATGAGTTGAAATTTGAACTGTACCTACCTAAGGTAACAAATTAGTTTAGCACTTGGAAGCAGCTGAAACTGAAAATGTTAACTAGTTTAAGAATTAGCTATAGAGACTGATGGCATAAAGGACTTGAATCTTTACTGGAAAGCACAGCCAGGCAGTTGCAAATTCGAAGAATCAGAATAACTGCTGGGAAATTTAAAAGTGATTGCAATGAAATCGTTTTCTGCCAAGACAAACAAACACTCCTAAAAGTTTTACTGCTACGGCAATGAATTTTCCTCCTTTTGCATTTCTACACAGCACGAAAGCGTCATCAGTAAAACTTGTTGATGTGTAATTTTTTACATATAAACTGCATTAGTGCGAAAAGTATAAGGTCACTGAAGTGCAAAGAAATGCTGAAGAGATAAGGCGAAGTAGCCTTAAATTAGATTTACATGGAACTTCTACCATTAGAAAATGTTGTTTTTTGTATTAATAACGAGAGCTTCAATTACGTTTCCTGTCTTATAGTCGCAAGTTGTGAAGAGGGAACTATTTAAAAAGTGTGTTATTAACTTGAGGTTCATAAAATACTATTAGAATTATTCGTTTAAATTTGAGGTTTGTAATACAAGTAAAAAAATCTGCAAAAGGCTTTACCCAGAACTTCCCTCGCCAATATTGGGACACTAAATAATTTTAAAAATCAAATTAAGTTAGGAGTACAAATATCTTCACGTTTCTAATAAATTAAATAGATTTTCAAATTTAAAAAAAATGTATCCCTCTGGGGTTTGAATCCACCGCATCTGCAGCTCTGCAGAATGCTCGATCCTTACCGAATCTCCGCAGCGGGTATAACTACAGCAAAATTTCATCTGCGCTACCGAGTCTCTTTCAGATAAATCCGGCGCGCGCCTGTCTTGAAGAGCACGGCGTTATGGTTGAAACATTTTGACTCTTTTGTAACATTATCCTTTATTGGTTGAGTCTTATTTTCGGCAAATGTAAAACCTGACCTATGTGAAAGTTATTACTTCCTTTTATTTCAAAATTAACCCACAAATAAACAAAATTTTATTTTTTAAGGTGCTCACCCTGTATATATTTGTATGAAATTGTACCGGTTTCATGCGAGGTAGATGTATAATATGTATGCAAAATATCGTCTTCCTCCCACAAATAGTTTTTGAGCTATACTGCCAACAGGCAGACAGACAGACAGACAGACAGACAGACGGACAGACAGACAGACAGACAGACAGACAAACAGGCAGACGGACAGACAGACAGACAGACAGACAGTCAAACAGACTGACGGAATTGAGAAAACTTATTTTTCCTTATCTAGGGACCTTGAAGCGTGAAGATCTGAAAAAATCTCGGAAGGTGACTTTTTCGTGATTACAATACTTCCTAGTAAAAAGACATCTCAAAGGCTTAATTTTGCTACTGTTCTCTAATTTAGCCGTTCAAGCTCATCAGTGATTAGCAAACGTTATTATAACATGGGATTTATTTTTCAGTGATGTTGCCTATAGCAGATTAGTCTATTCTTGACATTTACGGTATTGTGCCATCGATTTAGTACTTCGTTCTAAGCATCTCATCTAACTTGGAAAAGGGTTTGATTAACGCTGAGGTGAATTATGTAAAAGCACATTCAGGACAAAAAACGCATATTCACCTTCAATCTTAGGAAAAATTAATAAATAATTGGCAGAAAAGAATTTAGATAGTCTTTTAGTTATCAGCGCTGGCCTGAAAAATAATTTAAAAAAATATAAAATTTTGTACTTATCTTATAATTGTTACTACTTCAACACTATTACAAGTTGTCATAATCACATATCATCTTAGCTATAATTTTCCTAAATCTTCAAGAATCCTAATATTGCAACCCTACAAGAGGGTTATTAATCGATTTCATGAAGAAAACTGACTTGACTCCAATAAGTTACCATCATCGTATGACACGACTAAATATAAACATTCATGAAGCCGATGAACTCTTTTTCTTTGTCCGAAAACGATAGAAGCGATAGAAATATGACAAGCCCAAGTATGTCTGTCCAATAAGAAGCTAGTCACTGTTCTAGTAATTTAAGTTTGAAGGTGAAGCTGTCGGATTTAGAGCTCCAAGTATCAAATATATATCTTTTGTAGAATGAGCTCCAAGATTCTCAGCAATTGAAGCCATTGCTTCTTGGGAGATAAGAACAGATTTGCAGCGTATGAATTCTTTTCTTTAATTATCTTGATGGCTTCGTCAATATTATCATCAGAATAAAGCCATTCATCCATGTAATTGTGGTATATAGGTAACTCCCACAACTTTATTTGAGTAAAAATTTGCAAGCATTAGTGTTCTTCATATATTGAGTGAAGAGGGGAAGAGTTACCACCAAGAAATGTTATTTTTAGGATCATCGCGTCTGATGTTCTGTCCCTATCTTTCTCTTCGCAGAATTTTTTGAGCAGGAAGCTTTCCAGTTTCCGTGGTCTGACTATCTAAACTTATGACTAGAAGGACCAACACTATCAAAGTGCGACTTTTAGTTTTTTTTAACCAAAACTTAAAACCAACGCTACTTTGACTTATTTATATCAAAATGTTTCACCAAGGCGAGTTGCTACTAAGCTAACTTGTTCTCTGAATGTCATTTTTAATCACACAACGTTTCGGGAGTTTTGATCTACACCTGAAGACGGGAGTAGATCAAAACTCCCGAAACGTTGTGTGATTTACACCCTAGACAGTGAAAAAAGTCCGAAAAACATATCATAAGCTAACTTGTGTTGATTATTATGCATTATTAATAATGTTATACATTTATAGTTCTTACATTTTTCAGAGTTAGGAATTGTATTGTAGCATTTTATTTTGTTGTTATCAACAAAATATGTCCAGAAGCCTATTTCTAAAAAAAACACGCTAATGTATGGGAGAGCAGAAGATGCTACTGAAATAGAATGTAGATCACCACGACGCCGACGTGAGGTGTTTTCGGTACATTACATTGGCTACTTAGATACAAACTGTATGCAAAAAAGGTGTTACTGTCTCACAGCTTTAATACATTTTTTGAAACATACTCTGAGGTCTTACTACTAGAAGCCTTACTTACTGTTTTGAGGATGTATACGTACCCCTCTAATAGAACATCCAGTAAAATTTCCACATTGAAAAGATTAAATTTGTGCCTAGAGCGTCGCACAGATTGACTTCGAAACGGATTAGAAAACACTCGGTATTCATTCCTCAAGAATTTATAAACTTGCACTATTACCTAAAAGGTTGTAAACATGACAAATTATTCTTTTGAAAATAAGTGAATGCATTGTACCTGTAAATCGTTTTCGAAGGGGACCTAAAAATTAAATGTTGCATTCACTACCGGAGAGGTTTTATTGTATTTATAAGTGGCAATCCTTGAGTATTTATCTAACTTTTCAGAATATTTTTCCAAGATAAGCCGTTCAAATTGAATTTTGTAGTCATTCTGCTAAAACTGAACACAGGAGTGTAGTTCTAGAAAAAGATTAAAGACAAACAGACCTTGAAAATTGTCCTTTCAGCCAACGAGTTCGGAAATGTTAAGCACATAGCCAAAACTGATAAAAATATCTTCATATCTCTCATATTTGTAGCTTCTTAGTATAAAGAAGTACAACGGAGCAAGTATTTTTACTAGGGGCTGCAACTAGAATTATTCACGTATCTTTCACCAGTTTAAACTGACAAAGATTAAATCACTTTTTTATATTGTTATTTCTTCTTCCTTATTGTTATTGTTTGTATTTATTATTGATGATTCGTGTCCACTAATACGGAAGAACTCGCTACACTGAACAGATCCCAGGCAACTTTTTGCTTTTTGTTTGTTTGTTTGTTATGGTCAAGGTTTAGGATGCGGAATGCCAGGAATCAACAATTTGGGTTGAATAAAGGAAACAAAGCTATATTTACAAATTGTATGTAGTAATAACAACAATGATAACCATCATCATTATTGAACAGTTAAGTAGCAGTAGTAACAACAAACATGAATTACGTCAGTCACAACCTTGCGGTATCGAGGACTATAAAGGACAAATGTATATACTGTTATGATATTGTACCCGGAACCTATCCTCTTCAATTGATAATTTTAGGTTTAAAGAATTAAATAAAATGAAAGGATTGGTTATGATTTAATTTTTGAAATATTGATACTGGAAAAAATCAAAGTTGTCGAATCGAATGATACATACTATGTTAATATAAAACTTAAATGGGTTGAGGTGGACAGGATTGACTAGAACTTGAGAGCAGGTTTTGATTTGATAGACAAATAACTGGAAATAAATGTTAATATTTACTCTTAAATAAGTACAATATGGTGTCACATTTGACAAGGGTCTACTTAGATAAGGTAAGGTAATGCAACAAGTATGGTAAAATCTAGAACTAAGTTACAAATATCAGCAGTAAGTTGCTTATTAATATTATTTTATCCACAATCACCTTATAATTGAAGTTTTATCCACACTTAGAAACCGTCTAAAGTACCACTTTATCCACTAGTGGAATCATGAAATTACTTTATTCTACTAGTTGGATAAAACCATGTCACTTACTACTGCATTGTTAGTAGCACTGTCAAACTATGCCAAATTTGAAATTTTGTTAAGTCATTTTGCGGTTGTAGATGCTTAATTGCATTTCACGCCTTTAGGGCAATTTGTTGCTATGTTAAAACCATTTTCAATCTTTGCGCACAAGTACAATCTCATCTTCCGCACATTTGATTCAGGTCATTTTGGTATTTTAAATAGCCACCTAGGCTTTAGGGCAGCGTGCCCCTATGCTAAACCCTTTTAGTTCTTTATTTGGCTCCATCGCCTGATTCCAGAATCATGATTTTGCACATATTTGGCCCCAAACGCAGTATTTCTCGTCGGTTGGAGCGCCCCTCTGATGGCGCTTTGGCAGCCGAGCGTTATCGCTCGCAAGAATTCCGAATCTTCTAGAAAACACGCCGTTGCGGCGTGCTACCATTGTCGCCGGCATTAATTTGTTTCATTTTATCGCCTCGCGATTGGCTGCCGAGGTTTAGTCACGTGGGGACGCGACCGATGTGACCTGTGGCAGCGCTTCCCTCTGGGCAGTTGATCGCAGCCCGTTGCGGAAAGAGTTCGTTTGGTGGTTGTGTTATCCAGGCGGCGTCCTTCGGCCCCTTAGGTGCCCGCGGACGCCTGCCGCTGTCCTTTTAGTATTGTTGCCGTGGAGGCCCTCTTTTCCGTTGCCCGTCTCGAGCTGTGGCAGCGAGCGCTGCGAGAATTGTTTCACCTTCGAGAGGTGTTGTGGGTGTGCGAGTTTCGAATTGTCTTCGGCGTAGCGTGGGTGCATCTTGAGCCCAGTTCCTGCTCCCGTAAGTAAGGGATCGTGCCCCCTTCATCTCGACCTTCGAGGATCTGTCCCGCAGAACGAAAGTGGCCCATTTTTCGTCGTCCAGTTATACGCGTCCTGACGCGTCTCACGTCGCCATTATGGCGGATGTCCACTCATCCCTATAGCCGTCGAACATCGAATGTACCTGCCACCTAAGACTGCAGCCTGTCGCAACTCAACTGTACCAGGCTCCCCAACCGCTTACATATTAAGGTATGTGTCTTTGAACTGATTACCGCTGTGAACGCGAGTGTACCTGTCCCGCGAAGAGCATTTAAGCCCCGCGTACGAGCTGTATTGGGACGCCGCGAGCGAGCCCGTCACATCTCTTGTGCCTACAGGCACTGTCGTCATATTTGTTCATTACTGTTTGCTGCATAAGGCGTCGCGCCCGCATATTTGTACATTCATTCCAAATTACAGACTGTCTATGTTACAAGTGCTAATTTGTTCATTACTGTTTGCTGCATAAGGCGTCGCGCCCGCATATTTGTACATTCATTCCAAATTACAGACTGTCTATGTTACAAGTGCTACTTTGTTCATTACTGTTCAACATCTGTCGCTAGGTTTAGAGCGCTCGCCAGCTGGTGTTCTTAGATATAATCTATTTATAGATATAGGGCGACGCACTCCGCTGCCCCATTGTAACCCGTGAGTCAATACATGATTTGTTAGTTAAGGGAACTATTGTTTTGTTTCGACTTGTGCATGTTCTGTTTCAGATAAGCGCCCCCTTCAGTGTACTGATTATTGTGCGACGGGACGAGGGAGCTTTGAGCGTACAGGTGGGTGAGACAGCTGCGTAGTCGCGGTCGGATTGGCACCTAATTACAATCCTTGCATAAGGCAATCTCGAAATTGTTATTTGACCTTGCAACTCTTGAGTAATCCTATCGACGGAGTATTTTGCGTGCTTCGCTCCCGTCTAACCGTCCAGGCCCGGTTAGTCGGGTTAAGACAGGCTTGGTGGCGCCCTCCTAATTCTGACTTACTCTATATATATATGCCGCAACACGCTTGCCCAGAACGTATCGTGTGACTCACGCCCGACTCCCTGAGCGTTCCAGCCGTGGCCTTTAGCCTATTTTGAGCCGATCTCAGGGCAAGTGTGCCAGTTTTTCAGGACTGATTCCGTGGTGCGATGCTCACCTTGGGTGGGTGTCGTAAAGTTCTTTTAATACCGTAACAATTTGTAGGTTAAGTTTTGCGTCAATCTGTGTCAAATAACAAACAAAACGTAACCTATTAACTTCTCGAATTTGACATAGACTGGCAATACACTTCAGTACTGCCAAACGTATAACATTTGATCTTTCGGTACTATCCAAATTGTCACTATGACTTTTCATGGCTGTCAATACAAAACGTATGTTTTTTTAGATATTTATTGAGTTGTTGGATAAAACGTTGTATTGCATTCGTGTTTTAGTTGCGTTTTATCCACTTAAGAAAATTAAACGCTCGAACTGGGTTCACGCGTTTAAACATTCTTGCGTGGATAAAACACCATCTAAAACACTTATCAAATAAATAACTATTATTAAAATGTAGGTCATATCATGCATTCATAGTATGCAGGTTATACGTTTTTGCCAACTTCGACAACTGCTTTTGTAGAGCGTGAAATTTTAAAATTGTGAAATGTTATATTAAAATCATGAGACATTGAATATGAGATTCAGAAAGGCAGCAAAAAGGCCATGTCTCTCTGATTCGAATTTTCCAACAAGTCGTATTATTGATCTAGTGACAGCTGATATTTGTAACTTGGGTTGCAGATTTTCCTGTATCTGTTTGATAAATAAATTATATCATTTAAATAAATTTCCCTTCTACCCGTAGGTGTAGGGATGTTTACAATTCTAAATATTGTACATGAATTTTTGCCATTGTTTTTTATTCTGTGCCATTTCTTTCGCTTCACACCATGATTTTCCTTTTCTTTCCAAGGTTTTTGTTATCGCCTTTTCCCATGTCTCTCTAGGTCTGCCTCTTTTCCTTCTTGTTTGTATTCTTGCATCCCATACTCTCTTCACCTGTTTTCTTGGGTCCATCCTCTGTAGGTGCCCCCACCAGCTCATCTGTCTAGTTTCAATGAATTCTAAGATAGATTCTATTTTTAATTCATTTCTAATCTGATCGTTTCTAATTCTGTCTTTTATTGTTACTCCTTTTACTCTCCGTAAAAATTTAATTTCAGCTGCCTGTATTTTACTTTTTTGGCTCGCTGTTAGTATCCATGTCTCACACCCAAATGTCAGAATCGGTCTGTATATTGTACGATATACACTCATTTTTGTTTTTTCTGATACTTCTTTTTTGTTAATAACGTTTTTGTTAATAGCGTAATAGGTTTTCATTGCTTTTTATATCCTCTTGTTAATTTCCATATCTTGTTGTCCTGCATTTTCAATTGTTACTCCTAAGTAGTCAAAGTATTGTAGAATTTCTATTTTTTCTCCGTCAATTTCTATGTTTATGTTCTCTTTTCTTTCATTTATCGCCATCACTTTTGTTTTATCTCGGTTCATTTCCATTCCGTTTTCTTCTAATACCTCTTTCCAAATTTCTAGATTCGCTTTCAGATCCTTTTCATTCGCTGCCATAATGACCATATCATCTGCAAACGCACACTCTGATATTTCAACTTTCTGTAAATTCTTGTACCCTACGAGCAAAGTTTTAGTTTTTTGGTTGCATTTCTTGATTATATTGTCCATGAATATGGTAAACAGTATTGGGCTCATTCCTCCTCCTTGTCGTAGTCCCTCTTCTGTAATGAACGAGTCTGATTTCATATTTTTTGCTATCACGTAATTTATTGTGTTCTTATACAGGCCGCTAATGTTTCTTCTTAGTTTACTATCTATTTTTCGTTCTTCTAAGATTTTCCAAACTTTTTGTCTAGGCACTTTGTCGAATGCTTTTTGTAGATCTATAAAAGCGAAGTAGGCTTTTTCTCCTTTTAGTTATAATTTGTTTAATTGTGAAAATGTGGTCCTGTACGCTCCTACCTTTTCTAAATCCACTTTGTGATTCTGTTAATGTATTATCTATTATTTTTGTTAACTTCTGTTCTAGTATTTGTTCATACAATTTTAGTACTGTGCTAAGGAGCATGATACCTCTATAATTGTTGCATTCTTTATTATTGCCTTTCTTGTCGATAGGCAGTATCATACCTATCTCCCAATCTTTCGGTATTATTTCTTCTGTCCATATCTTGTTCATTAGGTCTAGAAGTAGAAGTGTTCCTTTAGGTCCCATGTTTTTTATCATTTCGCTTGATATTCTGTCATGTCCTGGTGTTTTCCCGTTCTTCAGTTTTCTTAGTCCATGTTGCAGCTCCTCTATTGTAATGTCGTCTTTTTGTTCTTCTATTTTGTGTATTTTCTGCGTTTTTCCTTCATTTTCTGATGTTATTTCTTTTCTTTTCGTATTTAATAATTCTTCGAAATATTCTTTCCATCTTTCCATTATTTCCTTTTCATCTGTTAGTATATTTCCTACTTTGTCATTTATCGTTGTTAGTTGTGGTTTACGGTCTGATCTTAAATTTTTCATTATTTTATAAAATAGTTTCTGATTTCCTTTACTGTCTTTCTCTAATTTTTCTCCAAATTGTTTCCATGAATTTTGTTTTGCTGCTATTATCAAGTCTTTAACTATTTTTCTCTGTTCTTTGTATTTTTCATAGTTTTCTGGTATTGTTATGGATAGGTAGCTCTTCCAGAGTTTTTTCTTTGTTTTTACCTGTTTCTTAATTTCGTCAGTCCACCATTCTGTTTGTTTCTTATTATTCATAGTTTTGCACACCCCACATACTTTTTTGGCCGCATCTCTAATAACTTCCTTGAAACTTGTCCATAACTGTTCAGTATTTAATTCATTTGGTTTAATTTTTCTTCTGTCTAGTTCTTTATTTATAGTTTCTTCATATTTTGTTTTAGTAATTCTATTTAGTAATTTATATGATCTTATAGATTCATGTTCTTTTTTCTTTTGTGTGTGTTTTTGTGTGTTATTTCTTTCATCTTGTGGGTCTTTGTTGATTTTAGCTACAAGTAAATAATGGTCGCTGTTGATTTCTGAGCCTCTTCTCACTTTTGTATCTACGACTGCTGCTCTTGTTTCTTTTTCTACTAAAATATAATCGATGATTGATTTTTCCCTTCTACTTGGTTGTTCCCGAGTGTATTTATGAATGTTTTTATGCTCAAAGAACGTGTTCGTAATAATAAGATTGTGCATTTGACAGTAATCCAGCATTCTTTTGCCGTTATTATTTCTTGTAACTTTACCATGTGTTCCTATAGCTATGTTGTATGTAGTGTCTTTTCTCCATACTCTACTATTAAAGTCTCCTGCTATATAAATTCTTCCTTCACTTTCTTCGGTTACTTTTGTTAATTCATCCCAAAACGTTTCTTTTATTTCTGCTTTCTCGTCCTCATTAGGTCCATATATTGCAATGATTGTCCTTATGTTTCCGTTTTTCTATTTTCATTAATCTCTCGGAGTATGTTTCCCATTTATCAATTTCATGTGTCAATTTCTCATGAATGATGCATGCTACTCCCGCTGCCGCTCTTTTATTATTTTCCACTCCACTGTATATCATTACATGTCCGTTATCCAATTTCAGCATACCTTGTCCTTTTTTCTTCGTTTCTGATATTGTTAATATATCGAGTTGTGCTTTTTCAAATTCCTCAATTAATTCTTTATCTTTTCCGTATAGGCTTCTTATGTTCCAAGTTCCTAATTTCCAAATGTTTCTCTTTTTTTTTAAATTTTGTTCGTGTTTTTGTCCTGTCCTGTAATTCATTACCTTGTTCATTGCCAGTGTCGTTACCGCTACTCCCTTGTATATCTATACTTAATCGTTTTTTCGTGCAGTTCTTGTTATTTTTCTTATTTGTTCCTCGAAGCTTGTTCCTTCTGGGGATCTTTCCGATACCGTCCTTTTTGGTGCATTTCTGTCGTTCCTGTCGTCCTTTTCCTGTTTTTCCTCGTTTACCAAATCACTTGCTCTGTACATTTCATCGTTAATTATCAATTTATTATATTTTAACTGTGCTCTGTGTCCTTTATTTCTTGCTTCTTTCATTTGTGGAATTAGCACTTTTCTTTCCTCTAGAACCTCCTTTGTGTAATCTTCATCGATCCATATGTCCATTCCCTTAAGATTTTTCGCATTTTGTAATATTGCTGTTTTCTTGCTTCCTTTCGTTAGCTTAACCAAAATTGGCATTGCCTTGTCTTTCATATATCTTCCAATTCTTCTCGTTTGGTCTAAATCATCTTTTTTATTTATGTCAATTCCTATCTTTTGCATTATACCAGTTACTTTTTCCTCCGTTCTACTTGTGCTTTCCTTTTCCTCATCTACTACTCCCTTTATTATAATATTATTCTTTCTGATCTCTCTCTCTAAATTAGCTATTCTCTCTTAATGCTTTGTCACCTTCCCTTTTAGTTTCGCATTTTCATCCTTCACTTGTTTCATTTCCAGTGCAAATGCATCTAATTTCTCATTAATTTGTTTCATGTTCCCCTCTATTTGTTGGAACATCCTCTCAATTCTCTCCATCTCATTCATCTTCGAGTCTGCTGTTGATTGCGTAAAGTACCAGACCCCAGTCTTCCCGTCGTAAGTCTGTCACTTATCTATCAACAGCTCTCTTCTCGTTTTTATACTTTTCCAGTTTTAATTTTATTTTCAGTTACTGTTTGTGGATTTATGAATACTTTGGTGTATGATGTGTTGCCTACCCGAAATATTTTGAAATGGAGGTCACTGCAGTTGTGTTTATTTCTGTTATCTCTTATCTACACTTGGCTCATGCAATTTCCAGCCTTATTCCTAAGAATCCATTAACCTCATTTAGCTATTATTTACATTAATTTACTCACTGTTCCTCTGTTATTTACGTTTCCTCTAATCTCTCGCACTTTCTGCTATTATACTCTTCCTATTTATCTGCTATCTTGTGCTTCTGTTCACTCAATACGGCCCTATTTGAACTTTAATATTGGAGTCAACAAGCATGCACATGGATTTCCCTCAAAGGTATTTAACAGCCCCTCAAAGGTATTTAACAGCCGCAAAGGGTCGCCAAGTTAGAGCTAATGATATAGAGACTGTCCGTACAAGAAGGTTGAGAAACGCTGAACTCTAGCATAACAGAAAGTACGAGTCCGACCCTGAGATGCATGCATGGATTAATTTCGCATGTGTATCGTTTAATATAGATCTTTCATTGGTATTCGCGGGGATTTTTAACCTAAGTGCATTGTGGCAAGCGGCGAAGAAAGCTGGCTGTGTTAACGTGTGCTGCACAAGTTGGAGTGTAGCAAGTAGCGTTTACACTTCAAATAAGCACTATTTTTATGTGTGAGTACACATTGCAAAGCCTTCAAATATATTTTTGAGATGTTCCGAAGGTTGCTTGCCCTCATCTGGTCGAGTGGCGCCAGAGCCAAAGCAAGGAGCAAAGGATTTCCCAACCCCTTCATGTGGAATTCACATACGAGTCATTTCAGTGATGACGTAATCCAAAGCGAGCCTAATACGCAACGTTGCAATTCGTAGACCTCGAGAATTTCCAACATAACTTGATATAGGAAGTGGCGTCAGTTACTTAAGTAATTCAAATGCACTTCTATAAACATGCAATTGTTACTTTTTTCAGTTTAATATTGCTAAGTAACATTTACAAAGGTTCAGTTTACATTAATAAAATAATGTCAAATTTGCCCACAATACGTGTAAGCTTTTTTCTGAATACGGAAGAAATATCGCAGGTAGATTGTCCATGCTTGTTTTATATTTATTTTTGGGAGTAGCCAAGATTTTAACCATAACTTCTCCTGTTCTTTTTATGATTTTATATGCGTGTTGAAGTCAATATGAAGAGCGTTCATTTGGATTTGTGGTCTACTTAGCTGTGATCGTTGTTTATGTGCTTCGTAGCGTATTCTACACGAACATTTGTAACGGTCATAATACTGTCACTGACATAACTACTTATTGTAACTTGTTTTGCCAGCAATAGCAACGAGCAGAAATTTGATGTTAAGTTACTTGTTGTTATAATATTACTAATAACTTTCCGTTACCCATAGTTTGTATATTATTTGCAGCAAATATTGATATAATGTGAGGTTATGGGTCGAACTATATAATTTAAAGCACGAAATGGCGTATACCATTCCAAAGTTAACTAGACTACATATTCAATTAAAATACCGTTGTTTCTGTAATTAAGTTGCCTTTTTCTATGCGTATGCGTTTCTTCAGTCCGAAAACACTACAAGCGCAGAACAGATTTCAGTTTTTGGCAAATAATAATCTTTAAACCACAACTGAGGTATTAGAGCGTTTCACGCATGCTGAGCTAGGAAGGTAAACAAAAAAGGTCAAATTAATTATTAACATAACTTGCATACTGCATAGCATTATGGAGAAATTTCTCTCTTTATGCCGTTACACCCCGCGCGAGGGGAATTATCGAGGCGGCGGATTGCAAATTTCGTTTCTTAATCGCCAGTCGAGTCTTGCCGTGCCATCAAACATATAGCGCTCTTGCCTCCCATGCTGTGCAAATCGATCTGGCCGGTATCGAAATTTGTGTGGGAAAAGCTCGTTAGTTGCATATAACGACGGGTGAATCACGTGAAAACTGCCGTTGGTTAAATTACCCTTAAAATCTTTTGCGAATTTAACAACTGGCAACCGCCTTCCGAAACAGTTTGGTCTCGATACTGCCTACGCAGCATTAATCTTCTTGCCTGACATCCTCCTTCAGGGCCAGGTTCATCCCCCACTCCTCCAAAGTGTGAACAACGCCGCACGCAACAAAGTTATATGTGCAGTTAATCAAGACCACCCTGCCATGAGCTCAAGGTAGATCTACTGGAATTGCTGGAGTTTTATGTGAAGTCCCGGATAAATTGGCTTAACTACCGTATGCTTTAAGCATTCTCTCTTAAGTCCAGCTCTTCCAACGACGCTCTGTGCGCTAGACCATGAACCTCTTTCGGGCATTTTGTGCTTGCATTTATTTAATAATTAGATAATTCGGCGTCTTTTATGAGCCAAGCTTAGCATTGGTACAATGTTATTTTGCGCGTTGAATTACTTAATAGATGGCTAGTTAGAATTACCACCTTTGTTTTCTTGTGTATTTGTTTTATTTAACGTACAGCAGTTGGCACTGGCGTATCGAGAATTAAAAAAAACGTTTCCGTTGGCAAAGGACTGGTGCACACATCATTCTCAAAAGTGTTTTTCTCTTGTCTCGATTTCTAAAGGGGTTAAATGTGATTGACTTAAGTATTCGTGGCGCCAACCTATACCGAACTAATTATTTACCCTCTCCCTCCCGCAATATATCATTCTCCCAAAACCCTCGCTCCGTCCCGACTGGGAGCTAGCGGCAACAAATTTCTTTCCGGGCAAAGCCGGATATCATCACATGGAAGAGTGTGACCCTTAAAATAATCGTTTACCCGATTTGACATCCCTTGAGAGAATTTTATGCACCCAAGTTATAGTAAAGTGACAACCTAACTCTTCTCGGCTAGTTTTGTTTGTCTTGTGCAGTAAATTGCATTTTGTCATGTAACATTATATTAAATGAAACATCAAAATTATGTTCTGCGTTAATAATTTTTATTTCTTTTTTCTTCCGTATTACCAGTTTGCTGTAAATATATAGGGTGGTTCTTAAGTAAGTTCCGAAAATAAAGAACGTGATTACTTGAATAATTTTACTACGAAAAGTTGAAATACATCGTTTTCAAAATTTCAAGTTAGAATTTTAACTTATAACAATAGCACGCTTGGAATTATTCGAAGATTCGCTGTGGCATTCGAAACTGATAGAAGTCGTCTCTTGAGATAATATTTGTTGTTATCGGTGGACCACTAGTGGATGAAACATGGGTGTCAGGATACAGATAACACAATAACCCTTCAAAGCTGAGGCCAATAACTTGCCTGTAGTCTTTGTAGCATTTACACGCATTTAAATTAGTTAAAAATATACTTTCTTCAATACTAGATTTAACTAGTCAAAACTAGAATTGCCTGCACATTATCATATACAGAATGATTTACAAGTGATTTACAAGGGGCGGATCAAAATTCTACAGTTTGTTAGGGAGGTCATTTTGAGTAAAAATGTTATATGAACATAGGTCGTATTCCATTTAATTACTTAACTGCCAGTACATTTTTACTCAAACTGTTGATGTTTGGTCCTCCCGTTATAAATCCCCTCTGTACAGAACATATACAACTGGTAGTCAAATAGTCAGTTAAAATCTTTATAACAAATAACATTTTATAAATCTAATTAATTAACTACACACAAGTGACATAACTTCACATTGTCTTCGAAAGCGTTCCAGCATAAGGTGAAGTGTTTTTTACATCCAATTATACGTGTAAGTTGCTAAGATGATTACAACTCTTCCTAGTATAGTATAATATGTTACAAGATCGGCAAGTTCCTTAAAACGGGCCGAGAAACAGTTAAAAAGCCGAGCCCGAGGGGTCGAGATTTTCTATTTTTTGAGACCTGTTGCACTAAGGCACTTAACGATCGAGTGTCGTATAACATAGTTGAATATTGAATACGGCAAAAATATTATTTGCCTAAATAAAGTACGGGATTGCTGTTTCTATAGTAACCGAATACAAAAGTATTCGTTATAACAGTCCTAGTAGCGTTATATTTATAACAGGCTTGTTATTTTGTTGTTGTCATGCCAACCAACAAGGATACGGTAATTTGACCTTTTCGTCACAAGTGACTAACCAGAAAACAAGTAAAAATAGGTTACTAGCGCAAAGCGGTTACTTACAGTGCCAAGTGTTTGGGCAAAACATATTACTCTGAAATACAGCTTATCCAAGATCAGAAAGTTTGAAAATATATAATTTTGCTTTATTTCGACAGTCTTAAGAATTGCCTTATACGAATTATAATTATAACTCTATTGTAAAGCAACATTGGCCCATATACATTAACGAATCATTGAGTCCGTTTAACAAACAAAAGGTGCCGGTATCGTCATAAATAACCTATCTTAAATTTTATCCGACTACATTTCAAACGAAATCCCAAAGTACATTGGTTTACGGACACATTTTTGTCTGGCAAACCTATTGGCAACTGAATCCAAGCGCTACGCCACCATGCGGTAGAATTTTGAACTGTGTCAATGAGGTCGAAATTTAAACTCGCATTGAGCTAAATGATTTAAGCTAATTATTTGATGGCTTATAACAAAGTTACTAATGCGAGAAATGTCTTTATACTAGGGAATATTTATTCTGGCAACTTTCTCCTCTGACTCAGACCTACAACTACCCCGCTAATGACTATTTAAAATTTAAATTCTTTTACTTTTATTTTCGAGCACAGCTGAAATACGTTGGTACATGCCTACATTTACCTTGCTTGTTCTTGTTTTTACTAGGTTTGTTCTTGCTGAAGTTCAGTGTCTTGTTTATGTTTATTAATTTATTGTTTATATTTTTAATAACGGGATATCTTTAACGTAAAAATGGATCGGGAACGTGAGGGAGCTAGATTTTCTCCTGTACCAAATAAATCAAAACGGTTTTGTTGCGTGTATGGTTATAAATCACTATCAAAATGCGATACAACTGTGCGGTTCCATAAGTTTCCTAAAGAAGGAGAATTTGTAAAAATTAATAATCAGAAAGCAGATCGGCGAAAGGAATGGATTCGTTTAGTTAGAATGGGGAAAAAAGTTACAGAAAGTATGCATGTTTGTTCTCTGCATTTTAAAAATGAAGATTATATTCTTCCTGGTGAGTACAATACTTATTTTCGTAATGATATAAATTAAAATTTATAATGCAAAACCAATAACACAAGACGTAAACGCAAAACAACTTCTGCGCGTGTAACGAACTTATTTATTTGTACTATTGATGACTAATACGTGACTATTAAAGTATCATTAGAACATCTTTAACTACATTCCATAAGACTTAAAATTTACCAATAGTTGCTGTGTGTAACAAATACTACCTACTAGAAATAGAAACTTTGTAAATAATGCAGCATGACTTAATTGCCATTGATGTACTCACGGCTGGTGAAATTAATTATTTCTATCAAAACAGCTCTATTAAAGTCCCATTTAAACATCTTTAATTAAAATGCATATCATGTAGACTTACAATTTCTCAATATTAGGCCCGTAAAATTATTTAAGAAAATACTAGAAATCTGTTAAATGTAGCATTGGTATATTTACGCACTACTGATAAAATTATTTATTTATGGTAAAACAGCCCTATTAAAATCCCGTTTACACATCTTTAATTAAAGTGTATACCATGAAAGCTTAAAATATCCCAATATTATGCCCCTAAAATTATTTAAACGAATACTAAAAAACATTTAAAATCAGCGTTTAACTAGGGAAATACATAGGCTTTAAGAATCGTACCTACTTAGAGCGGCCATTTAACTAAGCTCCGCCTTCAGTTCACTTCCCAATAGCTTTCCATTCTTTCTCTTGTCTGCACCACTTAAACATTTAATAGCAGTTGCAGTAAAAATTGAAAAGTAAAAAGCAATATTTCAAAGAAAAATAGTAAGGGTAACTTCTTAAATTGTAATTACAATGACAAAAGTAAACAACATCTAACAACTCTATTGATGTGTATATAATAAACGGTTTTACTATTTCTTCTAGGCAATATGTATTGTTCAGTGCCGATTTAGGAACGTTAGACGTTTTTAACCAGGAACCATGGAAATCAAGACTAAAATTTGAACTGGTTCAGGTAGTAAGAAACCCAGATAGCGGAAGAACCAACTAATGTATGCGCGTAATTTTGGCAGTGATGCAATTCTGATTAAAATAAATAAGTCAAAAATACCGGGGTTAACTTTTAATTGAAAAGAAGATGAAATTTGGAATAATGATTATACCGATTATACATTGAGATACTTTTTTGTTAAAATGCTATTTCTGGTTTTACTGGAAAAAGGCATCAACTTTTTTATTTCAGAGGAAGCACCCTGTATATTTTTAAATATTTACAATCTAAGCTAAGTTTTGAATATAAAATTTAGAGAATCACGAAGAATAACTCTTAAAATGTTTTGATAAAATTTTTTTTTGAATATTATTGTTTGTTAATCTATTCGGCTACGACTAAACTAAAAAGAGTTATTATAAATGAAAGTCATCCAGTTATTTTTTAATTTTTTGCGTGTAGATTTTTATATACCCCTATTACTTATAATTAATTATAACTAGCCAGAGCTAGTTTGAAAGCATTAAAGAATATCACGGTAGGTACATAAACATTTAAATGCAAAACAATTGAAGGCAACTAGATGTAGTTTTTTTTATAATCACTCTCTATTAGTATGGAGTTGTACTGCCCCAAACAAATGAAGCTACTCCAACTTTGACTAAGCACTTAGAAGATAATTTTCTAGTTTTTGTGGCAGCACAACTCCATATTAACGTTTCAATGCCAGTACATAGCCTTTATGAGTCAACAACTAGCAATTAAAAAGAATTTTTATTTATTTTTAAAAAAATTAGAGTTATACTACCAGTTTTATAATTTAACTTAGATTCAAAAACATTAAAGATATACAAGGCGTTCGATTTAAAATAACAAAGTTGATAATCGTGATATTTTAATAATATTTTAACAAATGATGTGAAATGATATTTTAAGATAAAAACACATCAGTTTATGCATTTTTTCTTCATATAATCGCTTAGCCAAATTTCATTAGCCTAAATTAATAAGCACAAAAAGTATTCAAGGTGCACCAAAAGATTCTGTTATCCCCGGCATACCTAGTGGATATATATTTTTATTCAATTTTGACAGTTTAAAGTGACACTATTAACTCCATAACAACCTTCATAAACAGTCTATGATTCACAAGTGAAATAAAAGTGTTTTAATTCCCTAGAGAATTAAAAAAGTTTAATTCACTAGAAAATTAAAATCAAGTTCGAAGCCCCTCACGCTAAACGAGAAGTGCTCCAGTGCCTCAAATGCCAGAGGTACGGTCATACCAAAGAATTCTGCTTCAGAAGGCCAAGATGTGTGAAATGCGCGGGGGAACACCTAACAAAACACTGCGAAAAAAAAACAGAGGAGCAAAGACGTCAAATGCGTTAATTGTTAAGGGAACCACCCAGAAAATTACAGGGGATGCGAAGTAGCTAAAGAAATTCAAAGACGAATGTTTCCTCCTTTAAGAAGCAAACAGATGGTCAAGCCTGGTATTACATACTCTCAAAGAGCCGCAGAACAAAATATGCAGCAACAACAAGTCGTCAATCACCAAACTAACCAAAATGTTGGAGATACTCAATCAGACAACAAGATCGAAGCAATGATGATTAAACTAATGGAACGGATGGATACTATATTAAATCTACTCACGACCGTTATAACCAAACTTTCATAATGTCACTCTTTCTTAATATAGCAATCTGGAATGCCAACGGCTTGGCGCAGCATTGCCAAGAAATCACAACATTCTTAATAAGCCATAAAATTGACATAATGTTAATTTATGAATCACGATTTACTAACCTAAACTATATGAAAATACCAAAATACACTATCTATACAACCAATCATCCAGACGGCACGGCTCACGCAGGTACTGCAATTATAATCAAAACAGCAATAAAACATCACGAGTTACAAAATACCAACAAGAACATCTCCAGGCTACCGGCATCTCGGTAGTATTAAACAATAGAGAGGTCATCATGTCCGCGGTCTATTGCCCACCCAAACACACAATTAAAAGTGATCAATTTCAATCATTTTTCAACACTCTGGGGCCTAGATTTATAGCAGGAAAAGATTACAACTCAAAACATCAAGAGTGGGGATCGCGAGTCACTCTAACTCGTGGCAGAGAATTACTTAAAGCAATGAGGAATAATAACTTACAGCATTTGTCGACTGGGGAACCAACGTACTGGCCATCGGATCCGCTAAAGATCCCTGACTTATTAGACTTCTGTGTGGTAAACGGAATAGCAACAAATTACTTAAGAGCAGAAGCATGCTTGGACTTGTCCTCTGATCATTCACCAGACCTAGTCACATATTGTACTCAAATAATGAAACCCCCCAGGCTCCTAAAATTCACAGCAAGAAAACAAACTGGGACTACTTTAGAGAACTGGTGGATGAGAGACTAAATTTAAACATTCCACTGAAAACAACAAGAGATATACATGAAGCCGTAGAACATTTCAACTCTGTTATCCAACAATCAGCATGGAACTCCACACCAGACTCTCCAGAGCTGGAGGTTCGCGAATCGATCCCTACAATTGTTAAACAAAAGATAGCAGAAAAAGAAGACTTCGAAGAATCTGGCAAAATACCAGACACCCTAGGGACAAAACTGCACTTAACACAAAAACGAGAGAGCTAAAACAAATACTGCATGAATTAAATAATCAGAGAATTCAAGCTTACTTGACAAAACTAACTCCCACTGAGGACTCTGACTACTCCCTGTGGAAAGCTGCGAAAAAGCTTAAAAGACCCCAACTGTACATTCCGCCTGTACGGACACCCGATGGCTCCTGGGCAAGAAGCCCTGAAGAGAAAGTAAATGCTTTCGCCAACCACTTGCGAACAGTTTTTCAGCCTTATCCCTCTACTTCTCAAATCTGTTAAAATTGCAGACATAAAAGCAATAATTGCCAACCTAAATCCAAACAAGTTTTCTGGTTATGACCTGATAACGACCAAAACCTTAAAGTAATTACCCGAAAGTGGCTACAAAGCTTTACAATCCTTAAGCAACGCTTTCTTTCGACTACAAATCTTCCCAGAACAATGGAAAGTTGCTCAAATTCTAATGATATCAAAACCCGGCAAAGACCCGACAGAACTCACATCATATAGGCCAATCAGTCTGCTCCCCACGTTGCCAGAGCCTAGAAGAGCTCAAACTTATGCCGAAACATCAGTTCGGTTTTCGTGAAGGTCATGGTACCAGCGAATAGATACACAGAGTAGTGACTAAAATAAACTGTTAAGTGTTTCATAAAATTGTGCCGCCTCGCTTGTAGTTGTGCGTTGTACTATGCGCATTTCAGAATTCTTGGATCGCGCCTGTCGTCGCCACTTACGTTCCGTCTGTCAACGTGGCAGCACGCGAACCGGTCCACACCGAGAAACGTTAATTCTTTGTTTAAATGTTCAAATGTTTGTGTACTAATTTATTGCGAATAAATTACCTACTTTGCTTTCAACGTATGTATAATTTAGTAAAGAAAATCAATACAGTCCATTAACGTCCAAGGCGAGCTAGCAATCAGGAATTTTCCAAACATAACGGAAAACTGAGAGGCTCCCCAACATTGTTCCTTCGAGCCGCATGGATCATCGGCCCGGATTCGCAGTTGTACAAGGCAAGTAAGTACAACACGCAGTTTCAATCGTGTTAAATTCATCCCTAACGAGAGGAAGGAAGACAGCAGACGGTGCTATAAACGTAGGAGCGAGAAAGCCAAACGCCAAGTTCGTGCAGCTGGGAAGGCCAGCTGCAGACGAGACGGCAGTTCAAGCCACAACAACGAAAAAGGCGGCACACACCAATATCAATGTAAGCCTAAGTTCCCTTTTTTGTGACTTCCTATGCATGAATTTGGTTTTCTATCAGCTGTGTCTGTATGTGCATAATTTCAGCTGCGTATTATTGCGTAAACAAATGGTTTATGAGTCATATAAACATTTTAATTGCGTGAAATGCCAAGCTACTTCGTTTGTGCGCGAGTATCCCCTGCATGTTTCATACTGCAGTCGAATTATTCACAAGGTAATCTCGCGTTCTACCAGTGCCGTTCCTTGCGTCGTTAGCGCCAAGTTAATCTCGCGTCGTTATCAAGGCTGTCTTGCGTTGTAAACAAAATTCCGTACCAGTAGCGTACGAAAGTTGGTTCTATTTGTTAAACTGTTTTAATTTCAACAATTATGGATCCGCTTGTAAGAGCACGTGGCTCTATCAAGGGCAAGCTTACGCGTTTCGCAAATTACGTGCAATCTTTGCAAACAGTTCACGATGAAGATCAATTCTTATCTAGCGCTCAGATTGTTCAATTGCAGAAAAGATTGGATGCTATAGCCACCGTGTTATCAGAATATTATGCGGTTCATGAACAAATTTTAGACACCAGTAAGGATGCAGAATCTGAAATGCAACAACAAGTCGAATTTGAGGACTCTTATTTTCTTGCAATTTCACAAGCTGAATGTTTGATTAATGAATACAACAAACAGTCTGATGTTGCACCAGATCGTTCTGGATCTCCTAACGGTAGCGTGAGATCAACGCATTCAAACTGCAGTTCATATTGCAATAATCGAGCTGTACGCCTTCCTACCATCTCCATTCCCAAATATTCAGGGAACGTGTCAGAGTGGTTAAAATTTCGTGAGATTTTTATTAGCTTAATTCATGAGAATCAAACGCTAACTAATATTCAAAAGCTGCATTACTTAAAGGCTAGTTTACAGGGTGATGCAAGCCAAATTATAAAAAGTTTAGAGTTTACTGCGAGTAATTATATTCTAGCTTGGGATGCATTGTGTAATCGTTACAATGATCCAAACATTCTGATTCATAACCACCTCAATGCTATATTCGAACTTGAATCGTGCAGTAAGGAATCTGCAACTAAATTACGTACGATTAGCGATATGTCATTCACACATTTTGCAGCAATCAAATCATTAGCTACCAAAAGCGAGCTTCTTGATGTTGTTATCATTTATGTCGTTGCTAAAAAACTGGACCCCACGACATTCCGTGAATGGGAGGTCCTTAGAAACCGGTCAAGTTCTGACCTGCCTAATCTTGACGAGTTCAAGGAATTTCTACAAAACACAGCAAATCTTCTAGAAACTCTGGAAGTACAAAATATTAAGCCTGTACCCGAAAAGTCTTCCAAGGTACATTCGAAATCATTTGTGTCAGGTACCCCTTCGTGTCCATTTTGTAAAGGATCTCATCCCTTGTACAAATGCGATAAGTTTGTCAAGCTGTCTTCTCTTGACAGAAATTCAAAGGCAAAAGAGCTCCGTGTATGCTTTAATTGCCTAATTCAGGGTCACCTTTCGAGCCGCTGTAGCTCCAAATATACGTGTAGAAAGTGCAAATCAAGGCACAACACACTTCTTCATGAGGACAAACCTCAAAATGCTTCTTCTAGTCAACCAGGATCTGCGATGTCTGCAGAAACCCCTGTTGAACTAAATCAATCGATTTCGGCATTCTGTTCGAATGCTTTGCAGGTACTCTTACCTACGGCTACCGCTAAACTCATTGCTGATGATGGTACGCCTCATGTTGTGCGAATCCTGCTGGATTCCGGTTCCCAATCGAACTTCATACGTTCAGATTTGTGTAAAAGGTTGAAGCTTCCAACTCGCGAAGTCAACGTTACTGTTTCTGGCTTAAGTAAAGCTACTTCTCAAATCAAAGCTAGGTGTGATATCAAGCTGCAAGCCCCTCACACCTCATACAGTATTGGTCTATCCTGTCTTGTTCTCGATAAGATTACAGGTACAACCCCAAGTATTTCGTGTCCAGCGAAACAGTTTCAAGGTTCCTGATAACATCAAGTTATCAGATCTGTCCTACGACCAACCGGGCACCATCGACATTCTGATTGGTTCGCCCATTTTCTGGCAGCTCCTTTGTATTGGACAAATTGGTCTAGGCCCAAATCTTCCCATCCTCCAAAAAACTCGCTTTGGCTGGATTGTTTCTGGCCCTACAGGCCCCCCTTCTGCGTACCCTGTACAGTGCAATCTTAGCACGATCGAGGATGCTTCTGATCCCATTGCTAGGTTTTGGCAACTCGAACATTACCCAGAGGAAAAGGTCCGCACAAATGAAGAGAACGCATGTGAGGCACATTTCGTGCAAAATACTCAACGAGAAGCGAATGGTCGATTCGTTGTCTCTATCCCTCTCAAGGAACCTGTAGAGGTATTGGGTGATTCATTGCAAATCGCTCAGAAAAGATTCTTATCATTAGAGAAGCGGTTACAAGCGAACCGTGACTTGTCCAATCGCTAGTCGAATTTCATGAATGAATATTCTGAATTAGGTCATATGTCCGTTTCAAACCCTAATTCAAACGAGATATCCTATTATCTACCCCACCACGGAGTCTTAAAAGAGGAAAGCCTGACAACTAAACTCCGAGTTGTATTCAATGGTTCCCAAGCAACCACTTCCGGGCAATCTCTGAACAGTATTCAGATGGTTGGCCCAACCGTGCAACAAGACTTATTTTCCATTCTTGTTCGCTTTCGCAAGCATTTGTACGCTATATCAGCCGACATCGAGAAGATGTATCGTCACGTTCTGGTGAATCCTAATCATAGGTCCCTTCAGAGAATCCTTTGGCGATCCTCTCCAACTGAGCCTCTTCTGTCATACGATCTGAATACAGTTACGTATGGCACCGCTTCAGCGTCTTTTCTTGCCATTAGATGTTTGACCCAATTGGGCATCGAATGTGCAGCTTCAAATCCCGAAGTCTCTCGAGTGATAAAGGAGGACTTCTACGTCGACGACCTTCTGACAGGTGCCGACACTCCTGAGAAAGCGCGTACTGTCTGTTCAAACTTGAATCAGATTCTTGATTCAGGCTGTTTCAAACCTAGAAAGTGGATTTCCAATTCTCCAGAAGTTCTCGATGGAATCCCAGACTCCGATTTGCATCCGGGTGTTCTTGATTTCAGTGCACATGAGCACACCAGCACCCTTGGTTTGATTTGGTCCTTCAAAAGCGATCATCTGATGTTCAATATTTCAAATTCTACAAGTAGTAAGGTTACCAAGCGTAGCATCTTGTCTGAAATATCGCAGATATTTGACCCGCTGGGTCTGCTAAGTCCATGCACCATGGGTGCCAAGGTTCTTTTGCAACAACTTTGGATGGAAAAGTTGAATTGGGATGAACCCGTTCCCAACGCCATACAAGGAAAATGGGTTACGTATCGAAATGACCTTCTCATGCTTAATGATTTAGCAATTCCTCGTCACGTCCTCTGTCGGCGCGTGGTTGAGATAGAACTCCATGGTTTCTGCGACGCCTCTAACAATGGTTACGGTTCGTCGATATACCTCCGTTCCAAGAATCAGAAAGGGGAAGTACAAGTTCACCTTCTCTGTTCCAAGGCCAAGGTAGCCCCTTTGAAGCCCTTGACAATCCCGAAGCTCGAGCTCTGCGGAGTTGTTCTCCTAAGTAAACTTTCCGTGCAAGTCATAAAGGCACTTGATTTGCCCATATCTAGAATTGTTTTCTGGACAGATTCCACAATAGTGCTAGGATGGTTGAAAACCAGTCCAAATCTTCTTAAAACCTTTGTGTGCAACAGAGTTGCAGATGTTCAGCAACTCACTTTTGATGCCACGTGGAGGCATGTTCCTACCGCGTCAAATCCTGCTGATCTTCTCACTAGGAGAGTCCCTCCTTTAGTTTTAAAAGAATTAAGCCTTTGGTGGCATGGTCCCGCCTGGCTAAGCGAAGGTGAGGCATCTTGGCCTACTTCCAAACATGTTCTTGCTGAGCTTCCAGAATTCAAAAAAAAAGCTCAGAGTTTTTCTGTAACCTCTGTTGAACCATTTCCGTTCAATCAGTATTCAAGTTTGGCTCGATTACAACGAGTTACAGCTTATTGCTTTCGTTTCTATAACAATGCGCGGTCCCTCAAAGCTGATCGTCTTTCTGGGCCCCTTTCTACAGATGAATTGCAATCATACCTTGTAAGGCTTGCAAGGTTTTCACAACGTGAGTCATTTCCTGACGAATTTAAGCTGTTGTCACAGAACAAGCCTGTGAAACAATCTTCTGCTTTGATATCCTTGAATCCCTTTCTGGATTCCAAGGGACTGCTAACAGTTGGTGGTAGGCTCCACAACTCTCAATTACCTTTTGACAAGAAGTTTCCTCTAGTGATTTCTGGCAAACATCCATTCGCCAAACTCCTAGTCTCACATGAGCATCTTCGGCTTCTCCATGCCAGACCTCAAATGCTGTTAGCTAATCTCAGAGAACGATATTGGATTACCTCTGGCAGAAATATAGTCAAGCAAGTGGTTCATCAATGCTTGCGGTGTTTTAGATTTTCTCCTAAGCTAACCGAACCCATAATGGGAGATCTGCCAGCCTCTCGTATTCAATCATCGCCCCCATTTCATACTACTGGTATCGATTATGGTGGACCGTTCATGATAAAGGATCGCAAAGGACGTGGTTCTAAACTAGTGAAGTCCTACCTTTGTCTATTCGTTTGTTTTGTCACAAAAGCAGTGCACCTTGAATTGGTCGCTGACCTTTCTACTGAAGCCTCCTTAATGGCTTTTCGCCGGTTTGTAGCTCGTCGAGGCAAACCGCTTCATGTCTATTCAGACAATGGCACTAATTTTGTCGGCGCTAATTCCGAATTAATCGAATTAGGCAATTTTCTTGCGGAACAAGGCCTTTCTATTTCCGAATCAGTCGCGAACGACGGAGTAGCTTGGCATTTTATACCCGCGCACAGTCCCCACTTTGGCGGATTGTGGGAGGCCGGAATTAAGTTCTCCAAACATCACATACGGCGCGTTATAGGTAACGCTAGTCTAAATTACTATGAATTTTGCACTTTGCTAGCACAGGTGGAAGCGACCTTAAACTCCCGACCCCTGTCTCCTTTGTCCGCTGATCCAAACGACCTTCAGCCTTTGACTCCTGTTCATTTTCTGATCGGTCGTCCTTTGGTGTCACTGCCTGATCCCAACGTCACTGAGATAGCCGAGTCTCGGCTGTCTAGATACCAAAGAATACAACAGCTCCACCAGAATGTATGGAAAAGATGGAGTAAGGAGTACATCTCAGAACTCCAACAGCGCACCAAATGGCGCACACACCTTTCGGACCTCCAGCCTGGTTCCATGGTCCTCATCAAGGATGACAATCTTCCCCCTCTAAAGTGGAGGTTAGGCCGGGTCACCGAGCTGCACCCTGGTCTTGACGGCGTTACGCGTGTGGCGTCAGTGAAAACTGTGTCAGGGATCGTAAAGCGATCCTTCGCCAAGCTGTGCCCGCTACCTAGTGTTGTGAACTAGTACGTTAGCGTCTTGCGCAGTGTTTCGCAAAGCCTTTTGGCTATCCATTGTTCGGGTTTTCTTGTATTACCTTAAGATCTATGTATTATTATGCTTTGTATATGTCGATTTTGGTTACATGTCTTACTCTAGATGTTACATGTCAAATTTGTACTGTTGTTATTTGAAAGGTTACCCTTTCCAAGGCGGGCGGTATGTTAAGTGTTTCATAAAATTGTGCCGCCTCGCTTGTAGTTGTGCGTTGTACTATGCGCATTTCAGAATTCTTGGATCGCGCCTGTCGTCGCCACTTACGTTCCGTCTGTCAACGTGGCAGCACGCGAACCGGTCTACACCGAGAAACGTTAATTCTTTGTTTAAATGTTCAAATGTTTGTGTACTAATTTATTGCGAATAAATTACCTACTTTGCTTTCAACGTGTGTATAATTTAGTAAAGAAAATCAATACAGTCCATTAACGTCCAAGGCGAGCTAGCAATCAGGAATTTTCCAAACATAACGGAAAACTGAGAGGCTCCCCAACATAAACCATGACTTACATCTCAAAAGATATTGTTCTGCAGCATTCCTAGACATTAGTCAGGCATTTGATAAAGGCTAAATGGCCTGCTGTTCAAAATCAAAAGCTGTTTACCACCGGGCTATTCTAATATAATCAAGTCCTATCTAAGAAACAGATATTTCTAAGTGAAATTCCAAGACAAATTATTCCTGTATCCTATCCACTCCGGCGTTCCACAAGGAAGCGTACTGGGCCCCACACTCTATCTCATTTATACGTCAGACATTCCAACTACTAGACAAACGATGATTGCCACATATGCGGACGACACTGCAGTGCTAGCTTCACACGACGTTTCGAGAACACCGTCACGACTTCTTCAAATCAACCTAAATAAAATCCAAACATGGTTAAACACTTGGCGAATCAAAGCCAACGAAAGCAAATCAGTCCAAGTCACATTCTCACTGCGCAAGGAGACCTGCCCTCCAGTTACTTTAAATAACAAACAACTTCCGCAAGTAGACAGCGCTAAATACTTAGGCATGCACCTTGACCGAAGATTAACCTGGAAGAAGCGAATACAACTAGGTCTAAAATACAGGCAAATGTATTGGCTCTTAGGAAGAACCTCCAAACTCTCAATCGACAACAAGCTACTGCTGTATAAAACCATTCTAAAACCCATATGGACATATGGAATTCAGCTATGGGGGATGGGTAGCAACTCTAACTTGGAGATACTACAGCGACTCCAGAACAAGGTTATTCGGAACATTGTCAACGCACCCAAATATGTACCAAATTGGGTCTTACAACAAGACATCCCTGTGCCCTCAGTTAAAGAAGTAATAGTGTTCCATAGTGTTAAATATTGTGATAGACTCGGTGCTCATACTAACGAACTTGTAGTCGAGCTTCTAAACCGATCATATGCTAAAAGACTTAAACTGCACGATCTACTTAATCTACCAAACCGGTTTAACTAAGTCCTCTAATTTCTAGGTTAGTTTTGAGTTATAGTTTAATACTCAGGTTAAGTAAATTAATAGAGTGTTTTCGCTGGAGAACTCTCTTACATGTTCTTTTTCTATTCACATAATTTACTTATTGTTATTTTATATGACAGATTGTAAATCTTCATTGTTAATAAAAAAAAAACTTAGTGTATAATATTTATTACACAATACTGCTTAGGTAAACTACTTCTTAGTTGACTTTAGTCTGAATGTTATGAACGTACATTTTTGAATTTATAATATGATTTATAGTTATCCTTATTTATTATTAATTATGATAATGTAAATATGTTACCAGTGTATGTTTAAATTAATATTTACAGTCAACACTTACTTTTTTAAATTATTTTCATAATTTCGAATAGATTACTTTGTATATAAACATATATTTACTATGTGTACCACTAACCACGGAACTTAAGGATTTTATAATAGTAGATAATTCGTAAGAAAAATCCATCCTCTGTTCGAACTACCATTGTAAAATCTTTATGTTACATGTTTTTTTGGACACATGGTATAAAAAACACATATGTATGCACATTATATGCATATAATACTAAATTGCTACTAAATGCAAAGATAAAGCTTAGATTTTACCAATATTTCACAATACAGCAAACCAAAAAAAAAAGGTTAAAGCACTACTAAATAAACCAATTGAATTAAATAGTAGGATTCCAGCGATGAACCGTCAACGATACATCTGCTAGTAACATTATTAAAAAAAATGAGGTGCGGCTACTACACGACTTTCTTTTACTGCCTAACCTGCGCACACAAATTTGACTTGACAGTGACAATTATTTTAAAAATATATATAGCCAAAATAAATCTTCCTGCAGATATAGAACCTGTATATCTTAATCATTCTACCGATTTGTATAATTCGATCGATTAAACCGCCTAAGCAGTAGAGAAGACACCGGAAGATTCACAGACTCAAGCCGGCATCACTTCAAAAATCAATTTTTCTGAATTAGAAGACAGGAAGACGATTTATTCCGCAAAGTTTCGAGTTTCAAGATTTTCATTATTGCTATATTCAACAACACGGGGTGACAATTCCTACCAAAGCTAAAAGAGTGAAGTTCACTATATATATTTACACATTTACTCCCCATTTAATGCTTTCTGCTGCTCTGCTTTTCCTAAGTGCGCTCTTTACAAATTTATTCTAGAGCTGAATATGATTTTATCACACCGATATATAATATTTTTCACTTTCTGTATTTCTCATTCATATTTCGTATTGATTCTAAGCTATTTAAAATTTTAAATTGTTAATGAAATTATGAAGTTATGAAGGCAAGCTTTAGTTATTCTGCAAATCCTCTAATACAATACTTGGCCTCGCCCTTCCCCAGCATATTTTTCATCGAATACTATTTCACGTTTCAATATAAAATGGAATTCACTTATGTCCTGCCATAAAGAACATAGTGTGGAAATAAATAAAATGGCAAAAACAGAATCTGAATTTTAGACCGGGCCTTCCTTTTTTACAAATTCAGCACGTGCACACACATTTACTTCCCCAACGCCGTTATTTTGCGGCAGATACATTACGCTCTGCCCTTTTTCCTTGCTGAAATTCAATTTGTTATGAAATCCAGAAACATCTAATTGCTTTATGATGTCACGGCTCGTTGGCGATGCGTACGGACAAAAAACTCCTATCAGCAATACATTTTAACGAAAGGGGCTCTGTTGTTATTGTATTTGTGTTGCCCAACAGAATTCTCAGAGTTCCTAGTAGGAGGAAATCACGCACTTGCGTTTCAGCTGTAAAACGTACAAAGTTAATTATCAAGAGCACGAACAGAACGTGGATAAAGGCCCACGCTCATTTCTGAGATTAAAGCTCGGCTCCGTCATTTGATGATGTACATCATTCGTTGTGATTGAGAACTAACGCTTTGGTCGTTTGCAAAACTATATATGCATAGTGTAATTGTGCTAGGAAGCATATTATCTAACAATGCCGTTGTGTACAATGGCATGAAATGGCACAAACGACTAATTAGTTCTTAGTTGTAAAACATGTGAGACAATGTTGGAGATTTGTTAAATGTGTGCTACACATGGCATTTAGACAATGTATTGTATAAGTCACGGTCTAAATGCTAAGTAATTAGTGTTGGGGACCTATATACCCATTAGTTAATGAAAGAAACTATAAAATAGCAGCGTTTGAAAGACATCGTTACTATTTTATGATTTACTATTGCAACAAGCTTGCTTGTATCAATAAATTGAATTAACTCTCTTTTCCTCTAACATGTGAGCAAACGAAAATGAAATCAAGTTTGGCTTTGAAATATTTTCGAGAAGCAGTAATTAGTCGGATAAAGGCACGCAAAAGCAAAGAGGGTTTGAATTTGAAGTTTCAGTAAAATAATATTATCAAAATAATAGGTTTGGGCATATTTAAGCAAGACCAAGCGAAAGTAATTGACACAAAAGGTTTGTTATGTGTATACTAAATGAGCGCAGTTATTAATAAAAGCAAAGACCAGTGAAAAGGCAAGCAATCTGAAAGGTAGATGAAAGCAAGATAAGGAAATAGAAAATTGCAAAGAGCAATCCAGAATTAGACAACGGAAGGGAAGAAAAGTGACGTGTAAAAATGGTAGACCCGAATACCAGTGTGCAAAAAGCAGAGCAGTGATTAAAAAAACGTTGGTGTGTGTAATGAGAAGGAACAATACTAGTTCTAAGCAAAAGAAAATTTTTTATATTTAAGAAAATGTTAATTTAAGATTTATGTATTCAAACTTTACTCCATTCATAGTTATTTGTTGTCAAAACCAATTTCTAATTAATAGCAGAAGATCACAGTAAAATAGCAACGTGATGCGTTTTTGTTGTTAATAGAAGGAGAACAATTGAAATTAAATTAATGAAGCTTGTTGAAAATTTGTACTCCAAAATAATTAATGTTTTTACATAATAAAAGTGTTCTTATCCAAATAAAAAGTATACAGTTTATTTACATAAGTGTTCAGGCAGCTGTACTAGTGTTTGTGGCGAGTTCTACGATGAAAAATAAAAATTTGTCAATCCGATCTTCGGTTTTAGTTGCCAAGCAAAATATTGAATCTATTTACCTGACGCTTCCTCGCCTATTTTCACTATTAAAATATTCAAAGTAACGTTCATTGCACTAGAAAAAGTTATGTGTTAAATGTCAATTTACAAGGTTGTGAATGATATGAACTAGAATCGCACATTTGAACTACTAATTTATGAATATAGCCAATTACTGATCCCAACTGAGAAAAGAGTTTTTTGTGTTCTGCCGTGAGCTAGTATAAAATATTGCAGTTAAATCAAATATTAAGAAAGGGGCATTCAACCAATTTATTTGAACATAAACCAATACATTTCGTTTTAACTAGCCTTAAATTACTGACAGGCAAAGTAAGCACAGTATAAATTAACATGAAATTGTGTGGTGATTTGCCCTAATTTAAATTATATTTATTTTTTACCAAAATAAAGTAAACAAACAGGTAAGGGTCATCGCAAATTTTATAGGCACCGCAAGGTGGAGCCTTTGCAATATATGGTTCATAACTACATGTTCATACATAAAATAGTATTCTAAAGGTTGGCCGATATCAAAATAACAAATAAAAATTAGCTTTATTCGCTCTTTGCTTGTTTTTATGTGACGTAAATTTAGCCCATAAAGCTGTGAAGTCGTCCTATGAGTGGAAAACTATGCGTGAAGCGCACACTTCAAACTTCTTATTTTGTTGCAGGCTCCGTGTTGGTGAAAAGTACTAGCAGGTACTGAACCATTATAATGAATCTAAAAACATTCAGTGTCGCCATTTTGAACCCTGCGCGACGTAAAGCAACAACTGCGCTAGCTAGTTGAAACATGGTCGCGTGACCTATATTTAGCATAGAAATATTTAAAAATTGCCTAGTCGCTTTGTGCGGACAAAACGTGGTGGTTCACTACAGTCAGGTAAGTTAGATTTCTGCAGCCCGTTCACTATAGCTGGTGGACCTTATTTAAATCTTATTGTTTTAACGATAGATAAATAAGAACTACTCACCTCTTTTATATTAGTTTCGTTATACGTCTATATTTACATTACAATCTTTGTGACAAATATATACATTCATTCTTAAACTTTTAATAGATTCAAATTCCATTCTAACACCATTGACTTTTGCATATGATATTTGTATGTGTTTGCTCTACCTGTTCTATCCTTTGCTTTAGTGTGTATTATATGTAGGGTGTCTTAGTGAATGCAGGAAGAACAAAAAAAGCTAGGTCCAAAGATAACCTAGCTGGGGCGCCTCACAGGATCGCTGAAGTTAAGCAACTGCCCTTTGATTTCGGATTTCTATGAGGGCCGTTCAATAAACGTTTGCACCATATCACTAAAACCTGTGACGCCTACTCCTTTTTATTTTGGTTACAACCAACTTTTTTGTGACAGCATCTCGTCCTGAACAATGTCGTGTTGATTCGAACCACCCCTCCCACTGAGCTCTAGCTGGTCAATTATCTGTTGCAGAGCAGTTAAAGGGTGATTAGAGTGAGCTTTGCCTTTTCGTGTATTAGAGTGTCTCAACGATCAATTTGGACTAATCCCGATTAAGTGAAATTCCCTTCGTGTGGCCATTACGGTAGCAAATATAGTTAAGACTGCTACATACTATCGTAAAGTCGAATTTCACTTGTAATAACTACTATCAAATACAAAAAAAATAGTTAGTTGACAGAGCAACTTTACTTTCTTCAAATAAATATAAACGAATTTTAAATAATACGATGATAGCACGGTAAATTTCCGCAATCTAATAAAACAAATTTTTGTAGCCAAAAATTATTTTTATAATTGCTTTTTAAAATATTTGCCCTTTTGAAACAATTTTTGGCTCCGCTTATTTGTTTCGCTATTTACCCATCTATTTCAGGCCAACCTATATGTTTTTACTTGAGTTATAATCTATTGTATTTCGAATTATTTCAAATTTTTAGTCAGCTCATTTTGTACCAATTCTGGAAAGTCCGAATTGCTCGTTATCGCGAAGCTCCAGCCTTCAGATGTTTTTCGCTTCTAAGAAGGCGTTGTGTGTGCTTATTTCGCCAAGACCACTAATTTCGTTTCGAAGAGCTGATAATCTGAATCAGGTACTATGGCACTTTTCTGTTTGTTGTTCCCATATTGATTACATTTTCTTTAGCTCTTAAACAATAGTTTTAACCCAAGAATTTGACCTGGAAAACAAGGCCGCCGTTCTGTTTTAATCATCTACACCGGCTAATGCTCTACCTAACTTCTGCCATTGGAAACGTTGTTCTGCTCCGATCACGAGCGCATCCAAGGTGCTTCTACCCCGTGGTGTAGCAACCCCTGACCATTTGGTATCGCAACCCTTGACCAAAATTTTTTTCCCTGTCAGTAAGTAATGGGCGTTGGGAAATCAAGGTTAGTGCCGCTTTTGTGGTTGTTATTGCATTGAAAGTAGATAGTTTCCCGGCCTGCAAGTTAATTTTGGACCGGCTATTCCACAATTATTCAACGTTAAATTATATTCGATACCTGGAATTTGCATTCTAAAGCTATCAATTGTTAAAATTTGCATTTATGCTTATCATTATTGTTATAGCTGTGAACTATCTCTTACCTAACAAGAACCCGGTTACCAAAAAATGTATTCCTCTTGATCTGGAAAACACCAATTTATCATGTTTGCTACGATCCTAAAGCGTTACTTCTAATTTATCCCGTCTGTTGCCATAGGTACGGGGTTATAAACGTGGTCGTGTACTTCAGATTTCCTAAGTGGTTTGTAATAACTTTTAAATTTATAATGGCATTCTTTTCTATCTAAAACTTCCCACATGCAGTTTCATATTATTTGTACATTTTGGGGAGTCATACTGTTACTACCGAAACTCTAAAACGCGTTTGTTCGGAGCTTATTTTGGTGACACTTTGCAAGTGGGTTTCATCCAGAATAATTATCAATAATTTGCCAAGCTTGGTGAATGATTGAACCCATCTGATTAGTGCAGAATTTGATAGTATTTTGGAATTAAAATACCGCCCTGCCGCTTGCAATGTCAGGTATAATTTGATATTATCTGATTTCACGTGGCCTAACGCTGAGTCGAATCATTAACAAGCCTTTTTTCTTCTCCTTTCTTTTCTTGTTCGCTGCGCTCTTTATTTTGCTTTCCTTCTTCGACATTTCTACGAGTGATCTAGAAATTTGTTGTGCCAGCTATCAAAAATTCGTGGATGTTTGAGTGGCTTCACATTGCTGCTGATGCCGTCTGTTGGATCAAAAAATTTGGTGCTGGAAAAAATAGGAACACCTGCAATCGCAAGCCCGTGTTAATACCCTTTTATCGCTTTACCAACACGATTCATAGCAACTCTGATCAGGTTTTTCATTTGTTACATTGTCACACCTGGTGTCGCATATCACGCTTTTCGTTACGTTAAAATACTGGTTTGTTGAATCGCCTCCATCATGGAGATTGTTTATAGTAGATATTTATCTTTTGCTTAAACCTTTTGCAAATGGCAGAAAATCATCACATTAATTTAAGTTGATAGTAATTTTGTAGATAACGTTGAACACCACATTATCTTCACTTTGTTTTCTAATTTTATAGAGCGCCGTTTGTTTATTAAGAATAATAAACGGTTTAGTGGCAAAATATACACATGCGCCTTATTCTTTGATTATGTGAAGCACTTGTGTTCTATGGGGTAAATAGTGCAGATATTTACAAATGCTTTACGTTCGGAGAGGTTTCGAGGACGATTGTGTCCGCTTGTGGGCCGTATTAATCCATAGCTTTCTTGAATACTAATTGCTGCTTTTTTATGTAGGGCGCCTTATTGCTTCGCTTAATTGATTCCATTTGCTTTTAACAAACCAGGTACTTTTGCTTGCGTGACCGTGACCGAATATATGGGCCGAGGGCAATTAATGTGACAGCTGCTTGAAGCTGCGCTGTGTATTAAAACCTCGATTCCCTCTCAATTTTTTAAGGAAAGACATTTGAATTTTAAGTTTTAGTTATTGTGTCAGGTCATTTTGTACTTTAATTCGCCACCTAGGCTTTAGGGCAGCGTGCCCGTATGCTAAACCCTTTTAGTTACTTATTTGGCTTCATCGTCTAATTCCATAATAATGATTTTGCACATATTTGGCCTCAAGCTCAGTATTTCTCGTCATCCGGGTCACCCCTTTGTTGGTACTTTGACAATCGGGTGTTAACGCTCGCAGGATTTCCGAACCTTCTAGAATTTACGCTGTTGGTGTGACTGCGAGGCCTCGCGGTCTCTTCGTCACCGGCACTTATTTGTTTTATTGGGCGCCTCGCCATTGGCTGTCTTTGTCACTGGCACTTATTTGTTTCATCTTATCGCCTCACGATTGGCTGCTGAGATATAGTCACGTGGGGACGCGACCGATGTGTCATGTTGCAGCGTTTCCCTCTGGGCAGTTGATCGCAGCCCGTTGCAGAAAGCGTTCGTTTGGTGGTTGTGTTATCCAGGCGGCGTCCTTGGCCCCTTAGATGCCCGAGGACGCCTGCCGCTGTTGATTAATATTGTTGCCGTGGAGGCCCCCTTTGGTGTTGCCCGTTTCGAGGTATTGCAGCGAGCGCTGCGAGAATTGTTTCACCTTCGAGAGGTGTTGTGGTTGTGCGAGCTCCGAATTGTTTCGGCGTAGCGTGGGTGCATCTTGAGTCCAGTTTCTGCTCCCGTAAGTAAGGGGTCGTCCCCTTCATCTCGACATTCGAGGATCTGTCCCGCAGAACGTAAGTGGCCCATTTTCGTCGTCAAGTTGTACGCGTCCTGACGCGTCGCACGTCGCCATTATGGCGGATACCCACTCATCACTATAACCGTCGAATATCGAATGTACCTGCCACCTAAGACTGCAGCCAGTCGCAACTCAACTGTACCAGGCTTCCCGACCGCCTACGTATTAAGGTATGTGTCTTTGAACTGATTACCGTTGTGAACGCGAGTGTTCCTGTCCCGCGGGGAGCATTAAGTTCCGTGTGCGAGTTGTTTTGGAACGCCGCGAGCGAGCCCGTCACTTCTCTTGTGCCTACAGACACTGTCGTCATATTTGCCCGCATTTCCAAATTACAGACTGTCTATTTTACAAGGGCTTGCGTTACTGTATGTTGCATAAGGCGTCGCGCCCACATGCTGTGCGTTCATTTCAAATTACCGATTTTCTATTTACAAGGGCTTGCATTACTGTATGTTGCATAAGGCTTCGCGCCCACATGCTGCGCATTCATTTCGAATTTTAGACTGTATCTTTGCACGGGCTTGCGCCTAGTGCTATCTTGTGTATTCTGTACATCTGTCGCTAGGTTTAGAACGTGCGCCAGCTGGTGTTTTCTTAGATATAATATATATATATATAGAGCGACGCATTCCGCTGCCCCATTGTAACCCGTGATTCAATATATGACTTGTTAATTAAGGGAACTATTGTTTTGTTTCGACTTGTGCATGTTCTGTTTCAGATAAGCGCCCCTTCGGTGTAATGATTATTGTGCGACGGGACGAGGGAGCCTTGAGCGTACAGGTGGGTGAGACAGCTGCGTAGTCGCGGCCGGATTGGCACCTAATTACAATCTTTGCACAAGGCAATCCCGAAATTGTTATTTGAACTTGCAACTCTTGAGTAATCCTATCGATGGATTATCGTGAATGCTTCGCCCCGTCTAACCGCCCAGGTCCGGTTAGTCGGGTTAAGACAGGCTTGGTGGCGCCCTCATTATTTTACCGTTAGTTACCGACCTTCTGGCCGTTACCCTCAGATAATCTCGTTAAAGGACCCGCCCATTTCCACTGAAAGTCTAGCTCGGCCTAACTTGTTGCGGCGTGGGTGGCCGCCTAGGAGAATTTCGTCCCGATTTCGTCAGTTACAGCCCGCGCCGGCCGTTTCGTTATTGTATGAGCCGGTGCGGTGTCGTAAAGTCAGTTTAAGACCGTAACAATTGTTTCATTATCAAATATCAAGCTAAGTTTCAGTTAGCGTTCCTCGGGTACCGGAGCTACTTAGAGGGCTGGTTCGGTATATTTTTATGTATTAAAGCCGTTGCTTTGAATATATTGATATATTATTGACTTTACTATGTAAGCCAATATTATATTAATCTCTAATAGACTGCTAAATTCTATCAAAATTATTGTATAAAAATGTTTGGTTATTGATAAGTTATTTCAGAATGAACTTAAATCTTTCAACTATCACTGTCAAGTTACTAATATTGACACTTAGCTGAATTTATATTTAATTAACACAAATCAGTTCCAATTTGTTGAAAAAAGTAAGTATTTTTGGAAGTAATTAGTTATTCCACTGTTAATACTAATTAACGTTTATTTTATTAATTACATATACCTGGATATCTTCCATTTTTACAATGGATCCAATTCTTCTGTAGAGAAGCAGCACAGATATAACCAAGGTATTTTGTCAAATGTATTTGAATCTTTAACCAGGAACGCTACTTCAGTTAGAATCCACAGTGTTACAATGAACCAAACACCTCCAAAGTGTCACGCTACTACTCCAAAAGTCACCCAGCTCTCATATATGGTATATCCTTTATTACATACAACTGTATATCCAAGATGTAATCTTCTTTACAGCAACCAACATGGTATCCAATCCTCCTATCCTATTCCATAAATAATATGGCATAATGAATTTGTGACAGCAAGCGCAATGAAAATCCAATTCACAGATGTCCTCATCTTTCTGCGACCCACACGAACTCGAACCAGCAATTCCCGTTTCAGGTTATAATTAATCCATTAGTAAGTATATGCCAGCATATCCACAGCTCTTCCAGTCAACCCAATTAGTATGGACTCATCTCAACAATTCTAATATTCGTAGTTCCTCCTTTATTAACTGTATGATCCCCTTCTTCACATTAAAGCCCGTCTCATTTTTTAAAACTCTAGGTTATTCCATTTTTTGTTACTTAATTTAGTCTTTGGCACCCTTATATATCATTCCATCAATACACTTTAATTATAAAAAGGTTAATTAGTAATTTATTTTCAAAGCAAAATAATTATATCTAACTTTTTTTTAAATCGAAATCAGTTGTTTTTTAATAATAATTTTTATTATAGCAATTCTCGGTTTTAAACATAATGTCTTAAACTAACATCCTGAATTACTTTTTACTACATACAGTACATATTCTTAATTTTTCTGACAAATTCCAACTAACCTATTTAAATACTAATTCAGCTTATGACTTTCATATTGTTTCAGACTATCTTATAGTTTGTTTTAATTATTTACTTTTTAATTATCAACTGCTCGTTCTAACTTCAATAACCATTCATTTTTTAATCCAAAGATAATGATTTTAATTTGTTTTTAGCAAAAGATCGGCAGTCCTAGTCTGCAACTATCACAATATATATTGTTTACGATCTACACTAACTGTTGTTTTCTTGGAAATTTATTATCTCCTTACTAGTTAGATTATGTCGTATCTCGATTATTCAGCGTGGTTCAGCGCAGTGTGACACGGTAAGTTGTTGAACCTGGCGCTCTTAACTATTGGTTTCTACGAGTAATGGCTTATGACAACTAGGTAAGTTCATACCTCTATGCTTACGACTATTCTCCGGAATTCTGTTGTGAGCTGGTTGTTTTGCATATTAACAAAAGTTCCGACATTAATAGTGGGAACTTTCTTGAATTAACGCATTTTATGCAAAACTATTGTAACAAGTTAAAACATGAAATTAGTAAGAAATAAAACGATAAATATAATACAGTTACATTTCCAATTTATGTTAGCGACTTCACTTGCATAAAAAAATTAAATACTGAAGCACAGTTGCTGAAAATTTAGCTATAAACTAAGACGCTCTAATCAGACCGTCAGCTACAACTAACTCTATAGTGAGCATTTTAAATAAAACAGCATTCGTATATCCTCCTTTACACTTTTTTATATTAAACCTTTATCCATCTGTGTGTTGAATAATTAAAAATGAATTGCCTTCGTGTGTGCAGATCCCCACCTAACTTAAAACCTTTTATTGGCAGATTGTATAAAATGCAATTTTCAACTCAAAGGCCTGGAGCTCTACAAGTTAAACATGTTGAATGTATTACTTAAATCCGATTTAAAGGTTAATGGAAACGGCCCCTAGTGCTTTGCGGATATGTTACGCAAAGCGGAATACTAAATTAATTCGACCTTACTTATCATGTTTAATAATCAAATTAGACCACTGTATTAAACAAAATTGTTTAACTCTGGTTAGTAACTTACATACTTTATAGACTTAACGATTCTAATGTGGTAATAATTTCAGTCAGACTTTTGTTATAATTATAAAATAAATGTTCTGCAAAATGTGTAATATCTTAATACGCCAGTCGTCAGAAATGAAAAAAATATTTATATCTAAGGAAATACATTATAAAATTTCGAGAAGCACTATATTTTAGCTGAATGTAATATTAATTTCTAAGTTTTTGCACACAAGAAGAACAGTAAAGGCGTAACCAACTGCATCTAAAAATATTCATAAAATTCTAACAGTTTCCAAGCAGCCTCTGCAATCTGCCGTTACCACATTTCGAAATCAGTCATATGACCTACCAGTTTGTCAATTATTACGTCCTCAATAACATGCTCGCGGACAAACTACAAAACTAGTGTGTAGGTATAACACCGTGACGATTGCAAATTTTTATTAAATTGCATAAATCATTCTAGAATCCTTGAAAAGCTATGATATAAAACTGCAGCTGCCAACTAAATGCAAATTGGACTTGTAAATTTTTCAACCACGTAGTTTATTGCGGCCAAGATTGGGATAGTTGTAGAATATAATTAACGTACGTACTGCATACAGAGCATAACTCAATTAAGTTTGACGTTTTCTACATGCACCCATGAAAGTTCCAATAATGGCTTTTAAATGCTCACACAAAATAAAAAACTAGCATTTGTTATCACGCCTTGACTAGGGTCATTGGAATTTTTAAATTTTATTAGAGTTAAATGTAGATGGAACTTAAGCGAAGCTCACAATTTTCAACTGAACTTCAATTCTGCATAAAAAATCTAAATGCATATAAGAGTATTATACTGCATCGAAAACAACGTGTAATACTACAGCAACATTCTGTTACACTGCTAACAGATTGCGTTACTGCAGTTTCCTACTTTGTAACATTCACGTGTTTGTGTTACATGATCCTGCAGTATTGTTTAACTTATGTTTTTGCATGATAGAGTGGTACTGCAACCTTCTGAGCGTGCTCAGTAAACATTTTTGAGTATTTTATAACATTGTTTTTATTCCCCGTGAACAGAGAGTGCTTTGTAACATTAAGGTTTTTACAGCTGAAGTTAGTTCTGTTTAGCGTCTCATAACTTCTACAATTCAACCCATTGCTACGTTCAGCGGATATTACCAGTTACATATAAGTATCTACGATTTAAAACATAACCAATTTATCTCTCATCTAGACTAATTTGAGATAAAACGAGACCTAAAAACAAGGAAATGTTTTGATGTATATCTTTTATACGATATTATTTTGGGAGTTATTTTTTTAAAGCAGCTTAAAACCAGTGGTTTCAGCTGGTAACATTATTTTAATGCGATTCACGTAAAATAATGATACATATTATGGATTTGCCTTACTGTAGATATGGGCGCATGGGTGAGTGCTCACTGACTCACTCACTTCACGCACGTTTCACGCTTGCTTTAAATAGTCACATGTACTCATGCTCACGTTCAATCAGGCAGCTTTTATTTGAAAGTTCAAATTCGGATAGAACAGAATATTAAAATTTCAATCCAATAAAAGACACGCAACAGAACTAAATACTTTAAAATAAAATATGTTTTACGTGATATGTTGCAATCAGAATAATAGACGCAAGAAGAAATAAATGAAAATTTACTACAATAGCTGCCAACGAAGGATAAATACTGATTTCTCGCAAAAACATTTCTTGCAACTGTCTTCAAACACATTACTTTAAATTCAAAAACTGTCATTGGAACTGATACGGGTAATAAGAAGTTATTTGTTGCTAGGCAACACTTTTAATTCCCAGGTTTTAAATTGCTTTTATATCCTCTTGACTTGTTAAACGGTCATTACTGAACTGACTCGGTAAATGAGTCTTTACAGGTCAGGTGCCTGTAAACTGTTACTGTCGTCTGAACTGACCTGTAAAAGAGTCTTTACAGGCCAAGTGCCTGTAAAATGCTGCCATCGCGACTTGACAAGCACCTTGTTTTCTAATAATCACATCCTTCATTAATCACTAATATTAATTTTTAGGATGTTCCCCAAGAGGAAATAAAACGTTGTACGCGGTTCGCTTACAATTAGCCTTTATTGGGGCTCACCGGATTACAGGGCTCGCTCCTACGTCGCTCTCCCTGCAAATTATCCGCTTCGCCCATAAAGGCTAATTTACTAAGCTTGCCACGTAAATAACTATTACGTCTGAAGAACTAAAAGTAAGTTCTTCTTGGTCGCCTATAGACGCAGACACGCAATTGACTGTAGACACAACATTCACAACACAACACAGGTGCGAAGCTCCGTCGCTGCAAGCTACCACACAGACGTACAATGACCTCTCGCCCCAGCTAGCCCTTCCACATGGGTGGGCAGCGGGGGAGCGGGACAGTCTTTTATTCGTTACTAAATATTTAATGTGGAATTAAAGTGAAACACTTCGGGTAGAGGAGCAAAAGTCAAAGATGAGTTGATTTCTAGATACATAAATATCGAAATACTAAACAAGAAAACAGACAGAGCAGCAATACTACTTCAAACTGTTGAGAATAAATAAGGAGCTGATACTAGCAACACTACCAATAGTACAGCACCACAGCACTAGCACCAACCACACACGCGACCAAACAAAGTATTTAAGTTCTAGGAAGAGATTATAGCCACCATAAAAAAATAAAAACCCTTATCGGAATGGGCGATTTTAATAGCAAATTATTATAGAAGCAAAGGCTAGACGAAGAAACCATAATAAAACCATCGGATATGGCGATAGAAACAACCCAAGAGGAAAAAGGTTAACAGCAACTAACACAATGTTCACGATGATAAAACGAAAACTATCAAGGTGGAAGTCAGCAAACGAAGACCATATAAATGAAATTGATTTCCTTCTAACCATTAATACGGATTTAGTTATGAATACAGCAATAAACACATTGTAGCTGGATACTGACCATCGAATGCTTAGGTCCACTATTCGATTTGATAGAAAAAGGTTTAGACATGTCATAATCAAGTAAAGCAACAAACCGTCCCGCACTTAGCAACTGGACGAATTTTGCAACTAACATCTAGACAATATTTACAAAAAGTTGTAATCCGACAGTTGAAAAAGCAAAATACAGAAAATGGATATTGCAAAATAGTAAAAGCAGTAAAACAAGCCACAACCTATGCAGCTTGAAAAGACAAAACGAACCAAAGTAAACTTTAACCAAAAACGAAGTAGATGATACGAAGAGAACCCGTCACGGGACAACAAGCAGTTCTACAAAAAATTTAAAAAGTCATCTACGCAAAGCCCAATTAAAAATCAAACAAAGAAAATCGAAAAACAAGCCATTATCTCTAAAATAGTAATAGAATTTAATAGTTATCAGAAGAACTAAGAAGAGTTGAAATAATGGAAAGCAAATACAATGAGAACAATATTAGAGAATAAGAAGTAATAACAGAAATAACAAGAATGGGCAACCAAAACAACTCTATAAATTGACGAAGTCGCAGGTGAACACCTAAAAGATTTCCACCGGTAATATTTACTACTTCTACAACTTCTCTTGATCAAAATATTGCAAATACAAGAAAAAACCACAGTAGTGGAAACAAACAATTACTATCATGGTTTTACAGACGTGCTCACTTTCAAGAATATCTATAGAAGAATTAAAGCTTTAGAAGAAAAGGAGCCCATAGAACAAGCTGAATTTAGAAAGTGGCTCTCCATAATGACCACCTGCAAATAGTAAACCGAATTATTAAAATACCACAAAGACTTTAACATTCTAGTACATACAGAGACCGCAATTACGATAGCTCTAATTTCATGGAACAAGGGAATAAAACCAAAACCAGGGCTGTGAAGTCGGTCACAAAAAATCCGACTCCGACTCCGACTCCGACTCCTGATATTTTAGTAGTTTGAATCCGACTCCGACTCCGGACTCCGACTCTGACAGTACTAAACTACTAGAATATTGATACCCCCCCCCCCTCCCCCATTCCTTTTCATCTACCTGATAAACTTTACCGGCTCATAACGAATTTCACAAGTTTTGCGGAATGTAGTTGATTATAATAAATTTCATATTTACAAATATTGCATTCACGGTTTCCAGCAACGTACTGATTTCACGTACAAATACACAGAGAGGTTTATAAAAACGTAAATGAGGAAAGGGATAAAGAATACATTTCATGGCAAAATTTCGTAAACGTGCAAATGCCATTGTTATAACAAGACAGTTTCTTACCTGCCTACTAAACTAACAGTACTAACTACATTCCGTAATAGATTATTTTCTTAAGGAGTCATTTACTACCTGCCTGCATAATACAAGTTTACTGAGTCATAGGAAATTCAAATAGTCTGACGTCTGAGCAGGGTTGAGCAGATTTAAATTATTTGATTAAAATAATGAATTTAATGGAGGAATTTAATTATCAAAATCATTGATTTAAATAATATATTTTATATTTTGCCAAATCAACAAAACAAATACACCAAAGAAGTGCCCTTCCAATATTGCCAATTAAACAAAAACACCATGAACAGTAACAATATAAAAAAATGCTGAAACTGGTTTAACTTTTAAAATACATCTTGAAACAGTTAAAACATAAAAATAAGGTGCACTATGAAAGTTAGAAATTAAACGTAATACTAATAATAGTAATAATACCTACTATGCTTGTTTTATTGTTAATCACATAAAACAGTTATTGGTAAGATATAGAAAAACCGTCTACTACGCTGTACAAGGACAAAGTCGGCATTTTTTAAATAGTTTGGTAGGAATTTAAATTTACAAGGGGTGATCACACTGATTCTAGAACACACTGTGCACACTCGTGGATCTATTAATTAACATATTATAGCAGTGCACGTGCATTTCCATAAACTAACATAAATAAAGAAAAAATCGATTTTTATTAACCCTGAGTCTGTCTTCAAAGAGTCAGTACTACAGTCGTTCAAATAGTTTGACAGCTTTTGGCGTTTTTATTAAAAAAAAATTGACAAGTGGGAGTCGTAGTCGGGTAATTTATACGAACTCCGACTCCACCCTAATTGTTCCGACTCTTCGACTTCGACTCTCGACTCCGACTTCGACTCTACAGCCCTGACCAAAACACTTGGGAATTGTCAAACTCTTTCTCTCTGAAGTTGCATTTTCCACAAAGGAGAGTTACGATCGTAATAATTTCGTCTAATTTTCCATTGAGTATATAATCTGTCGCCACTCTGTTTTTTGTTTTTCCTTATATTCTTCTAAGGGAAATTTGGTGAAATGTTTTATTTGGTCAGCCTACTCTTGGGAGATCTTACTTTTAATAGTTTACCTTCAACTTCTCCTTATAGCATGGTTTTTGCAGGTTTTTTGTTTTCCACCTTATTACATTACCATAGTATGTCAACATGTTTTTGCTTATAATTTTGATTAGGTGCTTGCATTTCAGCTACTATTGATTGATTGTTGCGATATTCAGTCCAGTGGACCGTCATCATTCGCATCCAGCACCATAATTCAAAGGTATCTATCGTTTTGCACATGTTAGTTGTTTTCCGTCTACGTCTCTGATCCGTAAGTAGCTACTGGAAAAAACCAGCGTTTCCACTAAATTTGTTTTTATATTTTTTGTGATGTTTTTGTCCTTCCACAGTTTCATGTCGTGATTGCTCTTCATATTGGCAAGCGCCTCCCGATCTCTTCGTCAGATCATCAAAGAACTATAGAAAAAAAAATAAAGCAAAAGTAAAAATACAAAAATAAGGAGGGGTGTTCAGCCAGGAAAATCTGATCGGCGGTGAGAAATATGTACTTACTCGGCTCCGAGATTTGAAGCTACCTTGTTTCATAATCTCTGAAATTGCTTATTTGACTTCAAAATACGCGGGACTGCACTGAGCTTACAGACAGTAAACTTAAGAATACATCAAGATTCATAACAAAATAAAGTTAGCCAGGACAACAAAGAGCAGCCAATTTACGAGAAATTACACAATAGTAAATAATGAAACATATTTACCTAAGCTGGGTGCAGCGATTCAGTCGAAAGCAAGCTGAGAATATGGAAGCTGCGGTTACTGCAAACTGGACAAAAATCTGGCGAGTAGATCGCTCGGTAGCCGCCACAAGTTGATCGATATTTGCGGGCTAGAGAAAGTAAGTCGCGGCCAACGTCCGAATTTTCATGAGAGCAAATTGAAAGCTTCAGAATGTCAACAAGCGAAATTTGTGTGGTGCTACACGTCATATGACGAGAGGTCTTTCAGGGCTGCGTCACCGAGATATAAAGAATGGACAGTGGCAATTTACTTCCCTCGGCTGAAAGACGAAGGAAGTATTGTAATCAGGAGGAAATCACCTTCCGAGATTTTTTCAGATCTTCACGTTTCAAGGTCCCTAGATGACGAAAAAGATGTTTTCTCAATTCCGTCATTCTGTCTGTCTGTCTATCTGTCCGTTTGTCTGTCTGTCTGTCTGCCTGCCTGTCTGTCTGTCTGTCTGCCTGTTGGCAGCATAGCTCAAAAACTATTTGTCGGAGAAAGACGATATTTTGTATACATATTATATATCTACCTCGCATGAAACCAGTATAATTTTATACAAATATATACAGGGTGATCACCTTAAAAAATAAAAGTTTGTTTATTTGTGGGTTAATTTTGAAATAAAAGAAAGTAATAACTTTCACATGGGACAGGCTTTACATTTGCCGAAAATAAGACTCAACTGATAAAGGACAATGTCACAAAAGAGTAAAAATGTTTCAACCATTACACCGTGCTCTTCAAGAGACACACGGGCCGGACTTTTCTCAAAGAGACGCGGTAACGCAGACGTAATTTCACCGTACTTATGTCCTTATGCGGAGAATCGGTTAGAATCGAGCATTCTGCAGAGCTGAAGATGCGGCGGGTTCAAGCCCCAGCGGGATAATTTTTTTTTATTTGAAAATGTATTTAATTTATTAGAAACGTGAAGATAGTTGTACTCCTAATTTAATTTGGTTTTTAAAATTATTTAGTGCTAAAATGTTGACGAGGAAAGTTCTGGGTAAAGCCAGATTTTTTTCTCCTGTCGAAAACACTAATTCCAGTAAGTTTACATTGTTACTAGATGACAAATAATAACAGTACGCAAATAACGTCCTTGCTAAGACGACAAGAAATATCAGTCTAGAAATAACTTTTTGGCCTAGGCCAAAACATGCTTTCCCGACCTAAGCCGACAAAGACGTAACATAACGTAATTTATTAAATTTTGGGGTTTATTCCCATCGGGAACAAATGTATGTGTAACACGTAATAAGAGTGACGAATATATCACTTTTCCTACTAATAATAAAATATACTACTTCTAGGGCACCGTCGACGGCGAGCGTTCCTTTACATGATGGTTGGAAAACGGTAGATAACGGGACGATATAACGATTTCTTTAAATATACGACGCATGGTTGGCACTCACACGAGACGAGATCAGAATTTCAGATTGGTAGGTTGCGCTTTGAAAAGCGGAAAGGGAGTTCCCACACAGCTACATTCATGGAACCATAAAGCTCATATCACACATATAAATCCTTTACTCAACTGTCTCTGGCAAACTCAACTTCTTCCCCGCTCCTGACATTGGTGCAAGAGGTCCATGAAACCTCCACTCCTACTTCTTTGTGTACGTCAAATACAGTAGTTGTGGGACTTTTTAAACAGACCTAGCAAAGTAAAGTAAAATACACTATCGAATAAAAATCAAAAGAGGGCAGTAAAAAGAAAAGATGCCCAGTCGGAAGATGGGTAGAAGAGCTGATAAAATATCTGGAGATAAAATGAAGGTACAAATAAGAAGCCTTTGTACAAGGTTGGAGTCGTTACTCGTTAGGCTAAATATAAAATATTGGGTATCCAACATTAAAATAAAAGTATTAAAAGGTGAAAAAAATCACCTTTCGAGATTTTGTCAGGTCTTCACGTTTCAGGATTCCTGGATGACGAAAACCAGGTTTTCTTAATTTCGTCTGTCTGTCTGTCTGTTTGTTTGTCTGTTTGTCTGTCTGTTGGCGTTGTCACTCAAAAACTATTTGTTGGAGGAACACGACATTTTGCATGTATATTGTATGTCTACCTCGCATAAAACCGAGAAAGTTCGGAGAATTATATACAGAGTGAGCACCGTAAATTAATAAAATTTTGTTTATTTTTGCATTACCTAAGAAATAGATACAAGTAATAATTTGCACATAGCTCAGGCTTTATCATTGGTGAAAATGAGACCTAACATATACAGGGTAGATACCCTAAATGGGACAGAATGGTATAGTGCTTTATAACGCAGCAGAAACTCTTCTACTTCCAGCACGCCCGTAGTTCAGTTATTTTAGTGGCAAAACGAGAGTGTGAATCCCAGCGGACTGCATTTTTACTTCCCTCGTCTAAAAAACGAAATATTTTTTTATTTGCAAAAGATAAAACCTCACAGATACAGAGTAAACATTACAAATGGGATAGAATAGTATGATGCTTTATTACTCAGCAAAAATTCGTCCAATTCGAACACGCTAGTAGCTCAGTTATTCTAGCTGCGGAGAAGAAACTGGCTCTAGATATTCGCCTCGGAGCGTGAAGTTCGAATCCCAGAGGACTACATTTGTTTATTTACAAATCGATCAAATTCTCGCCTAGGAAGTTCTGTGTAAACCCCTTTACAGATTTTTAAATATAGAATTTATTTAGTTATCCGTAATTTGCAGCGCCAGTTTAAACAATTTCAAAAATTATTATATGAAGCGAAAAATTACATCTATATTTTGTTTGAGAAATAATTTTGTAGAAACATATAATTTAAATATGCTGATGTGTGGTTGCTAAATTAACTTTATGTTACAGATTAGCCAATTTCAATACATATTTTTAAATGGTATTTGTAAATTTGTTTTGGTCGGTGCACAATAAAAATTTGATTTTACTGAAATTTAATGTCTGTGGAATGTGAACAATATGTTCTAGAATTTTTGGCGACGTTCTGAGCAAATTGTAATGCTTTGTTTTAGTATTGCTCTAGACTAGTTTTGTTCGACCTTGCCATTCCTCACCCAGTATGTTTAAAATAATTCAATAGGTTTCATATTTCAAATATAAATTAAAATTTCCAATACAAGCAGACAACCCTAAAGGTATCTATAGACTGAAAAAATTTAAATATTAAAATTCCTCATTTTTATCGAGTTTTTCTTTAAATGATAATTTTAAGTTGAGAAACTTAATTTACAGTAAATTCTGTTGGTTTGTTATTAAAGATCTGCATATTTTAGTAGATTGTTAAGGGTTTTGCAGCGAGTGTAAATGCTTAATTTGCAAAAGAGCGGAGTGAAGAGAGTGGAATTGTACACGAGCATGAAAGAATTACTTTTCTAACGTGTTGAACTATTATGTTATTTTTTCTAATACCATTGCAAAGCCTAACCAAAATGGAATTTTTACGTTCAATTAATCTGACTCCTACAATCTTCGTTAGTATCGTGTGTTTTAAAAAAAAATCATTCGCAGCATGCCATGGCCAAATTGAAGTTTTCCATAACTTGATACATACCCATTGAAGCAAATGAACTACCATAAGTTAGAGAGAACTAAATTACACCGTGATCTTGAACTATTTTTCTAAAAATGTACAAAACACTTAATATAAACAATTTTTATTCACTCTCATAATTAATTCACTCGTTGTTGTTGTGTAAATGCCACCTTATTTTACTTGTTTTTCTTTCGAAGGCCTGCTCTAAACGAGTTGTTTTTTGGAACACACGATATAACAATGTAATAATAAACATAGGTACTTTTTCTCCCTAGTGAGGAAATAGTATATTATTCGATGAAGGAAAGTTGGACATTATTCAAGAGGATAAAATTTGAGTAACGACTCGAAGACGAGTGGCGTAATTTATTCTTGTAAGTAATGACCATTACAACGAGTAAAATATTAGATAGATGTGCTTTTTCTACTCGTATTAAATAATTTATATTTATAATTCTTTTACTAACAGTAAGGTTTCACCTTTGAATTTATTAGAGCAGTCTGATTTATGTTTCACCTCCACTATTTACGGAAGAATAATGAAAAACTCGGCATATGATTGGGTCATCCCAGTTAAATAATGATAACATTCTCAATTAAAAACGCATCAGCATTGTACATACTATTTAATACCAACAGAAAAACGAATTTTCTTTCGCTAGTGAAGTAAATATGTACTTTTCACAACTAAAATGATACTTGAAAAGTTTGACATTTCTTAATGGTACTGGAAAAATTACTTCAATTATAATTTTTCACACTGACATGAAGTTTGCACGTCAGTAATTTTAGGAGGATTAAAAGATCCTTACAATAAATGGCCCTTTAAAACTTGCTGCAATCGCCAAATATAACGGAGACAGCTTATTCAAAGCACATCAAACGTTTCCTATACAGTACACACCAGTACGTCAATCGCTAGTATAAATATAAACGTCATATTACGGAGATAATGTAAATACGTTGTCTGCAGAGATCCTACAAAATTAACCTGGAAACCGTTTCCCCTACACCTACGAACTCAAATGTCAAACGTGTACGTGCATGCCTATAGAGATGTTCAATTATGTCACAAGCAATATTCTCAATAGTAATATAACAAGGGCGAGACATGCTTACCGATAATTTTGCACACGCCAAGGGTTGAGTGCTGGTTGCAATGAAAACTGTCCCGAGGGTTGCCCGAGGGCAGTTTTCTAAGGGCAACCAGCACGATGACTCTTGGCACGGGCAAAATTATATGTAAGTGTGTTGCCCGCGTTTATATTTTGAAGATTATTACACAAAACCCGTATACGAATTATGATTTAAAATTGATCTAATAATGCCAAAAAATTCAAATTGCTTGTTTCTTGCATTTCTGTTTCTAATTATGACACCATCTACGGGGTCGATAATTATCCCTAGGGAGCTTATCGCTTGGTAAGCAGCCCACGGGCGCTTATCAGGTAAGCAATTCGGGATTGGTCGATTTTCAAAAAATGCATGGTTTTCATTGGCCGATGTCAGTCATGTGACAGTTGTGTGTAATAATCTATAGAAGCGATATTCTAATTACTGTTAAATGGGAAAATCACCTATAAAAGAATCTATAACAATAATATTTTTAAATTAAATATGCAAAATGCACTTCTTTCTGAGCTACTGAAACGTACTGTAAGCTCTAGAACAATTTAATTTATTTTAAAAATCGATAAGCTGCATTCGCAGCTGTTATTTTTCAATTTTTGCCATAGCTGAGATTGTACTCAGAAGTAGGAATGGGCGCGTCATGTCAAAACAATCGGGTCACGCTGGGTCACGGCGAGTCCCATCGTGAACGTGAGTAAGATTTGAAAATCGGGCTGTGACCGTGAGTGAAAATTTCTAAGGCTTCACTCCCGTTTTCAATAGTAATATAACAAGGGCGAGACATACTTACCGATAATTTTGCACACGCCAAGGGTCGAGTGCTGGTTGCAATGAAAACTGTCCCGAGGGTTGCCCGAGGGCAGTTTTCTAAGGGCAACCAGCACGACGACTCTTGGCACGGGCAAAATTATATGTAAGTGTGTTGCCCGCGTTTATATTTTAGAGATTATTACGCGAAACCCGTATACGAATTATGATTTAAAATTGATCTAACAATGCCAAAAAACTCAAATTGCTTGTTTCTTGCATTTCTATTTCTAATTATGACACCATCCACGGAGTCGATAATCATCCCTAGGGCGCTTATCGCTTGTTAAGCAGCCCACGGGCGCTTATCAGGTAATCAGTTCGGGATTTCGATTTTCAAAAAATGCATGGTTTTCATTGGTTGATATCAGTCATGTCACAGTTGTGTGTAATAATCACGCTAAATTATAACGATTTTTCCTGCAAAAAGAAAAATACAACATTTTCAAAATTTTAAATGATTGAAGCGTTTTGTTACCATACTGTACGTACAAATAAAAAAACTCGAGTCATGTATGTTGTTGGCGTTTTTCGATTAAAAAGCATTGCGACAACTGCATCCATAAACGACCAAGTAGAACTTGTCTTTGGTTTCTAAGAAGTAAAAGTACTTTTTTCTACGACTCCTACTAACAGTAGGCTTTTACAAATTAATAACTTGTTGAACTGAAAATGACATACTATGCAAAAGCAAAATCAGCTGTTTACTTTTGCACATGTGTTTACTTTTGCACATGTGCTAAAAGTAAACAGTTGCTTTTGAATTTGGGTATTTTAAACTAGAAGTAAGGTTATAAAGTTATTTTATGTTTTTCGTTAGAGGAAATGAAGTATTTTCAAGGATTAAGCATTAAGGCATCATGTAATAATTAAATCAATTAGAATTTTGCTAATTGCTTTTGACACCTAACGTCGACAACCACCGGCTGTAGAAATAGTCACCGCTACCGACTAGCTATCAATTGCCATTTCTATTAAGTAAATTATAACTGTTAAAAATGTAAGCCTTTGTTAAATCGGTATTTCTGGATTAATAACAGTAAATTTAAGGTCGTGGAATTGTATGCAAACTCCTGGCAAAAGTGCTATTGTACATGCCTTCTGCTAAAAACCGTCAGTTTTAGCACTTGTATCATAAATAGCAATTAAACCAAGGAACTGAAACTGCTGCCTAGTAACATAGACAGTTTTGTATCAGTAAGAGATACGTCAACTCCATGACAGATGTTAGTACTTTAAAAGTAAAGACTTTTAAAACGGTTGTAGAAAAATTTCGTTGCGAGTAATAGGTATTTATCTTGGCTCCGTTACCATTCGCCGGATTATTTTCGCCGGAATTCGATTCGCCGGAATCCGTCACGCCGGATTTCGATTCGCCGGAAGTTTGTTGACCGGAATGCATTTTGCCGGATATCAAGATCGAGGACACCATGCTGATCGTAGGGAGAACACCGGTCGTGCTAATAAAAAAAAAATATCAAGACTACAACTAACCTAAGCAGGCTAGAACGAAACCCAGTACTTTGCCGAAATTCGTTATAAGACACACACCCTACAATCCGGCGAATAGCTTTCCGGCGAAATAATTATTCGGCGAAACGAGACCCCTAGTTTGCTGAATTTCGTTATATGACACACACCCTACAATCTGGCGTATAGCTTTCCGGCGAAATAATTATCCGGCGAAACGAATTCCGACGAGTCCAAATCCAACGAAAAAAATCCGGCGAATGGGAAGGCCACGTTTATCTTCTGCTGTAAGTTGTATATTTATTTAAATTTTTTTATTTATTTTTATTATTTATTAACATATTTTAATTTATAACAAACTTTTAGTTTTGTTTCGGTTCCTTTATTAAGTGAAGATCTAATTCTGAATTTTCAAATAAAAGTAACGGATCACGTCGCTCCGTGGGCGTGAGTGAACGTAAATGCTTAAAGAAAGCGTGAAACTTGCATGCACGTGAGTGTATCTCGATTACGAGGTAATGTGCATATTAGTAGAGGTGCATATAGATAATGTGCATTAAGGTAAAGGTGGATTTAGGGGTTCCGTGTCCATTCGCCGGATTCTTTTCAACGGAATTCATCACGCCGGAATCCGTCACGCCGGAATTCGATTCGCCGGAAGTCTTTTGACCGGAATGCATTTTGCCGCATATCAAGATTTTGTAACTCCCTACAATTTGGCGAAAAGAAATCCGGCGAATAGCCTTCCGGTGAAATAATTATCCGGCGAAGCGAATTCCGGCGAGTCAAAATCCGGCGAATGGGAAGGACATGGATTTAGGTGCATTTAAGGGAAGCAAGTAGGATAAGGTGTTGTAGGTGCATTGGGTGTTGCAGGAAGTGCATTTAAAAAGTGGTAAGTGCATTTAGGGGTTACAGGTAGATAATTAGATAAGTTTTGAGATAGTTGTAAAGATAAGGTTCGCACCCGACTAACGCACTTTCATTTTTCTTATTGGCTTACCCCAACTATTATAAACACTTAATCCCTTAAATCTACCTATCAAACGACCTACCTATAATACACCTTCCACCTATCCAATTAACTACCTGCAACGCATAAATTCACTTGCAACTCCTTAAATGCACTTTGTTCTCTGGATTAGGTCATTTTTGACGGTGACCTTTTAGGTGATGTTTTATCGGACCCAAGATACTGGAAAAAGTCCGATAAATCATGTCTTACAAGCACTTCCTGCAACAGCTAATGCACCTACAACAACTTATCCACCTGGATTCCCTTAAATGCACCTAACTCTACCTTAATGCAATTCACCTATATGCACCTTTACCTATATGCACTTTACCTAAATGCTCCTTAATGCACCTTCACGCCTATAGCTACCTTCATTTACCTTTATCGTGACCCAGAAGTTCTACAGATATACTACTATCACTTTGTTCATCTCTACTCAGAGGTAAATAGAGAATATAAGTGAATCACTAAACAAAATCCTAGGACGTAGCGCACAATCACTATCATTATCTGCGATATACTCATTTTTTAAAGTTAGTGTGTTGGTCCCAATTAAGGTTTTATAGTCAAAAATAAGAGTAAGACAAAAACGGCTAGAAATATGAACCCGTATTAAGCCTTAGTTGCCAAGAAAAAAAGATTTCCTTGTTAGTATAAATGCCGTTAACAAACATATTTAGGTAAATAGAAGTAAAGATTGAAACATACGAGGATGTTAAATCAGATCCAGAATTAACTGATTCAACATATTCATATAGAAACCTACTAATCGTGTAGCATAACTTACAGCTCCGAAAATGAAAAATCCTCGTTTAACAGGAAATCCAAGAACTCCTAAATTCTGGTTTATTTATTCCTCCACAGAATCTGTGACACTCAACAAATTTCAAGCTGGAGAAAATTGGAATTCCATACTCATAAATTATGTATGAATAGTAGGGAGACACTTGTTTTACAAACAGAATGATGCATCATTTTTTCACATATGCTTTCATGTTTTATGTTGAAGGATCAAAGCATCAAACACATTTGCGTCCAATACTAGCAGCTACGAGAGCCTACGTACAAGTTATTAATATGTTAACTAGAGGAAGATTTTACGATATGCGTTCATATGTGAAAATAAACTATACATGGTTGTAAGTATAGTAACTGTACTTTAGTTAGCCATAAGCAACTTGTTACGTAAATATTTTTAAGGTAGAATTTCGTAGGCAAATTTGTCACATTAAAATTACCACAGGCGGCTAAAAGTCGGTATTTAGAACGCGCCGTTCTCTGGGAAGAGGGAAGTATTTGAATCTCACGGAAGCAGAGGGGTAAACCTATGCAGGATTTACGTCGCATTCCGAAAAATTGGGCGAAGCTAGATTATTAGTACGTTATCAGAAGCGCACAATTGCTACTCGGCCATATTAGGCATAAATTAGGCTAAAAATACGTACCGGTTTGGAGCAAATTCCTTTAGTAGAACTGTAAACTTTATTAGAGATCATTTGCGAGGTGTCGACCGCTTGACAAATGTTGACGTGTAAAACATACAATTTTCAAGAATACATAGCAGTATGGAGTAATTATGCATTGTTACGTTTAGGTAGGTGACTTAGAAGTACGAAATTAAGAGTTGGTCCGACAGGCCTATTAAAAATTTTGAGAACGCCTACCGAGTTTTCTTGGTCAAACTGAACTGTAAATAAATTTAGAAGTTAATAAGTAACCTTATTAGAGTTAAGTTTTTCTCTAAACGGCACAAAATACATGTAATTATTTGTACTGAAGCGTTCTTATTACTCTCGCAACAGTAGCTTTAGTCTTCGCCTACAAGTGTATTTTGATTATAAGGATTGTCAGTCACCCTGACTTTAGACGACTTCGCGACAAGGCTTATGGTATCGGAACGTAACAAAATTAAATAAAAATACATTGTCTGCGAATGATTCATACGGCCCTAAAGAAGATTTCAGAATTGTATAAAAAGCAAATCATGTAAATGCGACTTCAGTAGCTTACCAAAACTGCAATCTACATAACATAGCAGGCATCTCCATTTCAAAACTCGAACTTATTTGAATAAAACTTGTAAAAGCAAATTTCATCTCCAATGCTGCAGCTCGAACAAATTCTTTTCAATGAAAACAGACACGTTTCCATTGTAGCAATACCATCTGAGGAACGTACAACTATTTCAATATTTTTGAAAAATCTACTAATCAGTCCGCTTTTAGTTTAAGATATTGAAAAATTCTAAGAGGTTGACAACATCTTCTCAAGGTACTATTAAGGTTTTTGTTGTATTTGTATGTGTCAAAGAAGGTACTTTTCAATAAATTTTGTTTTCTGAAATAGCACTTACTAGACGAGAACTTTAAAGAACTTCCTAAGGTAATTGATTATATTTTTCTTACTTAATTTGTAAATTACTAATCAGTAACGAATAACGTAGCGGAACCATTTTATTAAATATACACTATTAATCCCACCACACTAATAATAATAACAGCTTGAATCTCTCGTAACCGATCTTTTTTTAAATAAGTTCGACGATTTCCGCTTGTATCGTGACAGTCGTTTACGGCGATTAAGAAAACTTCGAAAATACTTACTTCCATTCTGTGATCGATTTTTTTCTTTAAATATTGTTTAAAATTAATGTAAAGAACATTACCTTTGCACTTTGCTGGTATTTACAAAACGTTGTACTAAAAATATTTTAAAATAAACCTAAGGATATCATCTTTAACCTTTTAAAAATTTAAAGGAATATCTCAGAACATCTGGTAAACACATAAGCTTTTCCATGCATTTCGGCAACTCCGCATATATTTACGCCAGCAGTGCAGAATTGGAATTTGAACCCACATTTTCACTTAACAAGAAAACCTAAAGCCAGTTTTTCAATTACTTATATTTTAATTAATCTTTCCGGAAGGCCCTTGTCAGTTGCTACCCAAGAACTTGCAAACCCACGCGACTATTTTCTAATTTTCTTGTTGGAGTTATAAGCGTTAAGGAAATTTTAGACTGGCTGTGGATTATGCAGGATCACTCCCTCGAGACGCAGATCTCAATTTCAAGAAACATTGCTCTTTCTGCTGACGTAAAATATGCATTAGGAATTACAGGTGTCCTGGAAATTTCATCAGACACTAGATTCTAACAGGTATGAAAAGCAGCATTCACTGAAAGCGAATGAAAGCCTTCAGAACGATCTAAATTTAAAATCGCCGCAAACCGTGGTAAACGCAATCAAACGAAAGTGTTTTATTTAAATAGACGTGTAGGAAAATGCGGCCACCAGATAAAACTTTATTTGGAAACCACTCCAGATATCCCCATTTTGAGACGCTAGAAAGCCTTCTGTTTGCTGGTGGAGCAAGATTTGACATATACATTCCGCCTTTAAATAAAACATGTATACAGCATATATGATCCATAGGCCAGCGATATATAATTAAAAATCAAATAAAACAATTTTAAATTCGCAGTTATTGAACGAGAAAACGGTTTAATACACATATAATTTAAAAACGAGGCCATTTTTCTTCTTCATTGTAGCCTTTCCTAATTCAATAGTTAGCATAAATCTCCCTTAATAGCTTCTATCGACCTCCCTCGCTGCGCTCTTTTTAACCCAGCCTAGCTGTTTTTCTCCGGAGCATTTATGGTCTTACTCGTTCCCCCTTTGCATACCATGATTTCCATTTATTTACTAGGTAATTCTGTAACGCTAGCTTCCGCATAAATTTTATTAAACAATAATAATGTGTTTCAGTGTATGAATCGTATTATCAAGCGTTGCATATATCCGGCGTTCGGTTTAACAATAACGCAAAGGCTCCCGCTATGCGCAAAGTCCCGGTGAATGAACAACGGCGTCGTTTCCCTCTTGTGGAAGCTAGGACAAGTACCCCGATAACGCGACAGAAAAGGTATAAAAGAAGATTAAACTCCCAGTTCACGTGACTTTAGTTTCTACCGACTTGAGATTACCTGTCCTGTCCAGTCCCCAACTCCTCCCCATTTCCTACCTGAGCCCTCCAGTCTGACATGCTGTACTGTCTAACGGAGTAGGCCTCCAACCCTTACCAGTCCAGGTTTCAAAGAAAATGTCGTGTTGTACTGTCAAGTTTAAATATTTATATACTCCAACTACATTAGTTTCTACTCTCTATCCTTCTTCTTGTGCGCTAGTCATTATTTTTGTGTTGTTTCTGTTTATATTTTCTTTTACTGTTGTTATCAGCAACTACGTAATTAGATGTCTCGTCTTGTTCTCGTTCTTTAAAATCATCCTACAGAATTAGAATAAACAGAAAAATATGTCCCCTTGTTTCACACTTATATATACTGGGACACTGTCTGTACCTTCTCGAAGTTATACAGTAAATGGTTTATAGTAACTGTCTGTATCTATAATCTATTCTGCTATATTGTAGTGCTCTTTCTATGTCAGTAATACTATCAAAGAAATTCTCATAATCTGCGAAAGCCATATAAAGCAATATGATTTTTCTAATATTAATTTTCTACATTTCTCAAATAGTAGTCATCATAGCATCGGCAAAATTATAACTGATCCTTGTCACTGACATTTTATAGACAATGGCTAATATCGCAATATGATCATAACTGTGATCAAAACTTCTAAATGTAGCGCAAATGTATCCAAAGCTTGCAGAAGAAGAAGAAGAAGAAGAAGAAGGCAATCATAACTTCACTTTGTAATAAATGTCAAATGGCAGCACCATATTTTCTGGTGTTACAATACACATCTTCAAAACTCCAAAGGCACCCTTTTTGCTCATACAATATTACTACATGGAGAAGAATGATGTCTCATAGTTTTGTACAAAATTGGTCAATTGTGATTTTACAGTTGAATTTTGGAAAATTGGGTTCAATTATTCAAAAGCTTTGCGTATATTTTCTTAATAAGATGGTTTGAAGACGTTGTGAGATTCAATTTGACAAATTGTGCAAAACAAATTGAAGTAATTAAAGGAATTAGTAGTTCACAACTTTTTATACAAATTTTTTAGCTGCAAGCATATTATAATGTTGTGCAGGTTTTTGAATGTGTGTATTTAGAAAAAGACAAATTTACTTGAAAACCGTAAACCATTTGTGCAATGGGTAACTACTACGACTGAGGTTGAAAGAGAGGACTGGATTGCTTTTAAAAGTATAGCGAAAAACCTTCTTCTTCTCCTTCTTTCACGGTTTATACCATTTTGATCTGAGCAGGCTCTTTTTCTTATAGTTGGTCTTTTTTGTGCTCTTTCAACATATGTTTTGCCTCGTAGACGAAAATTATCTTCCTGTTTTGGTAGCCTATACTCTTCTAATCTATCAACATGTTCTTTCCAGTTTATTGAATACTGTTTTATCTTAAACAAGTGACTTCCGCGATTGGACCGTGTCATTATTGAGGTCGAAGAAATTAACGTTTTGCCCACTTTCGTAAAGGGTTTCATCAGAAGGAAAAGCAGAAGAACACGATAACTCAACGCCAGAGGCGAAACGGTCAAAAGAAGAAGGATGAGAATTTGTAGGCAAGTGTCGTCGCGGTACAGTGACGGTAGGCGGAGCTTAGACATTGGTACTTTCCACATAGAAGGAAGGGGAAAGCCTTCGTCCCGATTGACATTATTAGTGTGTTTGTAAATCTCAATGGCTTCGCGATTTTTTCTGCTAAAGAAGAACGGGGATTTACAGATAATGGATCAAAAAGGATCTTATCTTGGACAAGTGAGCGAAGAATATGCGAAGCAGAGGTACCCGGGCAGGTGGAATATAAACTTGATAGCCTACTATAGCTGGTATTTAAAAGGAAATCCACTTGGCGCTGTACATAATAGAAAAGCGATCTAACTCTAATTTCAAACAAAGACATGAAAGTCTCATTAGCAAACGTTTTAAAAATTTGGTTTATTTTTTATATACGAGTATAAAAATGTCGCCCTATCAGTTTATCACTACTAAATACAATAAAATTATATACTTTAGTATGAAAATACTTTTTTATTTCTTCAATTCTGATCTATCTGAATGTGATAGAAAAAATTCTAAGTCATATTTAAAATCATCGAAACATGTTAGGCAGTAGGGCCTATTGAAGTTCACATACAAGCCAACAACCGTAAATTTGTAAACTAGTGTTATTAATGCAGCTTATTGATATATGAACTTTGGTGGTACTAGAAATTCAGTAGCCATTTTTGATGCGTAATGCTGATATGCTGCGACTAATTGTAAATATTTCTATTATGTCCTACCTGATATAGTCAACTGCAATACAGCTAAATAAAAAATTAGCTGCGTATCTGAAAACTGTAAAAAAAATTGACTTCTTACTTGAGACCACATCTGGTGTGATACATGAACACAACTTCCTTTTACAGCGATCTTATAATTAGCCAAAAAATTTATTTTTAATTTTTAAGCATTTGTAAAAATTTTTGAAAATTACTAATTCTACAGAAACCGTACAAAATAGATTTTTAGTTGAAAAGACAAAAATTTTTTCCTAAACTTTTAAGCTGAATTAAAAAATGTAATAATATATCCGGTGTCCTATTTAAAATGGGAATTAATAAATAAAAGAAAATAAAACAAAAGGAACCCATTTTAGAGATAGTCAACTGGAAAATCACCTATCTCACATCAATACGCATTAAAAATGTAATAATAATGTGAAGTTTGAAAAAAATTGTTATAGCCGGTTTTGAAAAAATCGAAAAAAACTGAAAAATCGCAAGAGTAAACACCATACTTCCCGTTATGCGATTTTCTTCAAAAGCTTGCTGTCGCATCTAGATAGCACACGAAACGTACATATAAAGTTTCAACGTCATACCTCTTTTCATTTTTGAGATATTCTGTTCACAGACAGACAGACACACAGACAGACAGACCAATGAACAAAAACATGATTTGGGTTTAGGGGACTCGAAAACGTGAACATCTGTTGAAAACTCAATTTATAATTTTTGGAGTAAATCAAATAGTAAAAATTGCCTTAGCTATTTTATTGTGTTTTACTTTTACTTAGTCTGAAGGTGAAGTGAAAACCTTCTAACAGGAGTTATAAAAGTAGTTATAAAATTATTAGAGACAAAATCATGCAAATTTGAGATATTATATTGAATTATTATAATTAAAATGTTTGTTCATCGTTAGATATTTCACTTATACAGTCTTCTATAGAAAAAAAAAGAAAACAAGATGGGACGATGTAATCACCTTATCAATGCTTCAGCCATGGTTCGCATGGAGCAGTTTTTGCTCTTCACATCTACTGCTTATACCAGAAGAACGTTTAAATTGATTTTGATTATTATTATATTCTATACTGACTGATGTAAGTCATATTTTGAGATTATATTGCTTATTAGCTGACCCGGCAGATGTTGTTCTGCCCAAAAATAGTTTGTCTCTGAAACCGCGTTTCACCACTTTAGGGTTTTAATTTTATGTCATGTCCACCGTCTTGGACTTAAAAATAAATGCCATTTTCCCAATCAACGTCCCAAAAAATCTCAATAACGACACCCATATCGATTTTTAGGGTTAATTACCCCATTTCACCCCCTAAGGGGTTGATTTTCGAAAAATCAGAAAATATGTCTTCGCTTATTTCTTTTTGGGAGTACTCCTACAAAGTTTCAAGTCGAAATCTCTATTTAATATTATTTTTCCATACAAAATTCGAACCCCCATGTTTCCCCTTTATGGATTGAATTTCGAAAGATCCTTCCTTATTTCTTGTATACATCATAAAGGTAACCTCTGTACAAAATTTCAACTTTTTAGGTCCAATGGTTTGGGCTGGGCGTTGATGAGTGGGTCAGGACTTTTCTTTATGTAAGATTACCGATGACCACTAGTTAATGAACATGGGTGTCATAACACATGAAATAACTCTTTAATGGCAAAGCCGATAACTTATCTTTCAGAAAGAGACATTCACTAGTAAGTTTTTCTTTGTGAGATCTTGCTACAAGAAAAAATTTAATCTGGATAAACTTGCCTTGTTTTCTTTAAACAGATTTAATCTAGTTAGCTTGAATACCGTCAAACGATAGAGAGTAACAGGGGCTTTAAACTATTAATTCTTAGTTGATAAGGGAAATATTATCACAAACAGAAACTTTGCCCATACTGTGTATTACTCAAGGTGAATGCCAATAGATTCATTTTACTGCCTAACTCTGATTTGATTTATCTACGAATTATCTGCCGACCGGAAATATAAGTACAAGAGAAACTTCCGTAGGTCCCATAGAACGTTTCATAGCACTAAATCGGTTACATTCGGTAAACTCAAAAAGTGTTCTTGATGTTTATTTTAAATTAGTAGGTAAGCATTGTGTGGGATTACTAAATCCGTGGAAACAAACGTAACACGTTACAGTTATTGGTATTTTAGTTCTAACGGAACGAATGAGTTCTTAAAAGAGATACCCGAAACCTATTACAAAATAAACGGACTGCAAATAACTGCGAAACGCTAGAGGAGAAAATAACTGAGAAAACGAGTAAAAACTAAATTTAATCGGTGAATAAAAGACTGTAACGGTCAACTGTTTTGTTAATATATAAGCTTTGTCCATGTTTGTAATAAAGAGTTGATTGACAACTGTAATGAATTTTAATAACAATTTGATAAGCAGTATCAAAATTTCCGGAAAATTTTCTAGAGAATTCAAGTGCTTTCTGCTATCAAGCAAGAGGTCGTGTAGAAAACTTATGTCATAGAAAACGGGTTCAGTATGGCAATCGACGTGTTAGATTTTTTTTTACTTGAACATTGTAATGTCACATGAACACATGCATACTGCATGTAATAAAGATATATTTAAAATCCAGATAGGTAGTTATGAAAATAAAATTTATATAACTGGTGGCAGTTGTGAATAGGAACGTAACGTTACTAAGGGGCCTATTTTATAACTCATAGCGATGTCGTTAAGCACCAGTTATAATTCGATTCTCGTTCCGATAACGATTTTTCAATTAAAACCAATTTTGTAATTATTCATAATCGTTACTAAACGATTAAACAGTTACGATATGATCGCTAAAGAACGACACCTCTGCTGGCAGTCGTTAAGGAAAGGTAGATGTTTATTTTGACCAATAACTTTATTTATTTATTATTTTCATGATTGTTTATGTTATGACTGTTAAAATAATTTGCCATGATTAGGCATAATACCTTTTAGAAGTTTTGGAGGAGCTAGAACGAATAATGTAATCGTGAAAAAATCACTTGCAGATATTTTTTCAAATCTTCAGGTTTCAAGGTCTCTAAATGGTAAAAAATAGTGTAACAATCCTGCTGCCGGTCATTTCCCCGGAATTATAACACAGTGCCCCGATTTTTCTGGAACCTCGAGAAACGACCTTGCAACCTTGGACCCCAGGTGCAGACGCGTGACGTCAGCGCCCTCGGAGCCGGCTGCGATGGATGCGTCATGTGGTTCCCAGAAAGGTAGAGCGAAGTCTAGATGGATCTCGAAGGAAATTACCCGAATATAAATACACGGCCGCCGGAGTTTTCGGTAGTTCACTTTAGACTCGAAGCGCGCCTGATATAAACGAACCCTAGTGAAATAAATAACAGATAAATAACCATATAAATCGTTAGTGTTTAAGTCGTAAATAGCCAAATAAATAATTGATGTTTGATCCAGCGCATATAAATAAATAAATGTATCGTTGTTAGAAATTGTGCCTGTAGTTCGTTAGTTTAAGTAATTTGTGTTCTGCCTTGTTAATTCGTGTGTTTGTAAATAATAATAATTAATAGTTGTAAATAATTGTTTAATACAAGAAGCGTTGTATAATTTTTAAATAGCCCGAACGTAAAAACGTAACAATAGGTTTTCTTAATTTCATCTCTCTGTCTGTCTGTCTGCCTGTTGGCGGTATAACTCAAAAGCTTTTTGTTAGAGGTTGGAGGTAGTCGTCATTTTGTATGCAGATTATATCTCTACCTGACTCGAAAGTGAATATACTTTCAGGCAAATATATACAGGGCGATCATCTAAAAAAAAATTAATTCTGGCTATTTTTACTTTAACTCAACTTAGTTAACTGAAAGTAATATTTTGCACATCGCTCAGGTTTATTCCTTAATGACGTATACAAAGCAAAAAATATAAAGAGGTAACTTTAGAAAAATGTAGGTATATGTTCAGTAGAGAAACCGCAAAGGACCTATATTTGGAGTTATCAACGCATATGGGCATAAGAGTTAGAAAAATCGCATCAGTTGTGAAATACATTGAATTATATTGAACTATTTCAGTATTTTTGATTTTTGAAACTTTACAGTTTATCGCAGCCTTACATTTTTGGCAAAAGACAGCTATCAGGTAAAGATTAGCACTGTAGTGTTTCACAAAGTGAAGTCAGCAACAGCCTCATGAAATTTTCAACATTCTATTGGAACATCTAGTCTAAAATTATATAAAAATTCTCAGAAATATGGCAGTGGTCTTTGATTTTATCTGATTTTCATCTTCGGCCAAGAAATTTTACCACCTTACTACTGTTGATTTTTGAAAATCTCCGCAATAAATAAGAACACAGTTTAATTTAATTTTGAAATACACATTTACATTTTAAACGTCAACTGTCAAACCGCTGTCAAAATCAGTAAACTTCTCAACAATGAAGTAAGCTGCAGGTATACTATTCGTCCTAAAATCAAAAGTTTATAGCTCCGAAAAAGCGTTAAAGGTCGATGCTTACAAAATAACATGTTTGCCCAAATCGTTCGCAACATCGTAATTGAAGCTGCAAACTATTACAGGGTCTAGTTCACATCGGCCAATGATCATATCGGCCAAAAGCAAATGTTGTTCATATCGGCAAAAATTTGCCTTGTTCATATCGGCAAACTCTGTGTTCACAACGGCCAATTTCATTTTTGTTCACAACGGCAAAAGACGCGAAAATGGGTCTTGTTCACTTCGGCCAATGATCATATCGGCCAAAAGCAAATGTTGTTCATATCGGCAAACTTCTTGTTCACAACGGCCAATTTCATTTTTGTTCACAACGGCCAACTTAAGAATTTCCGGAACGAGCCGAACGTAATAACTAACGACGCTTTATTACATCGCCAACTAGCTTGATCACATCGGCAAAAAGAAAGTAGGTTTGCTTATTTAACGCCATTTCTTGTTTATAATACTTTGTGTAAGGAGTGCTATATAATGTTTTTTTTATAACGGCCAAACATTGATCACAACCTTCTAAGGTACTTTGTAACGAAAGTACCTATACCTGTACCAAGTTCTTTTTTTGAAAGTACCTTTGTACCTAAATAAAACAGGTACAAATGTATTTAAAAGTTTGTCGGCAATTTCACGAACTTAAAACAGAATTTATCATAACTACAATTTTTTTATTTTTGATGCATTCCGCGCCAATTTTTTAATTTTTTATTCGCTCTGAAACTTTGTAGTATGAATGATATTATTATTATTACCTATTTCGACCGTCACAAGTTGACATCAAATTTTAATTTCGAAAGAAATTAAAAATAAAATTCTACTTCATTGTTATATCGGTAATCCAACCTGTTAAAGTGACGAAGTAAAAACAGTTTCCAAAAGTTAAAACTTAAACAATTCCTCATGGGCTATAATTTTACAAAAACGTTCATGTTTTGAACAAATATAATATGAGACCTATTTATTACCATATTAGGAAGAAGACATTGCTTATATTAATTTACATGTACAGTGTTAATTTATAATAATTATAGTGGTTATAGGATATTGTATATTTCATGTGTGTCACTTTAAAAATAAAATGGTCTACAAATTTTTTTTTTAAGTAGGTACTAGTAAAACCTATTAAAACGGACCAACAAAATACAGTAGAAATTTGACTAAAATATCAAGAACATATTTTTATCAGAGAATTTCGACGGGAGTACCCACAAAAAAATTCTAAGTCTTTAAAATTTTAACTAAACTACAAGAATTTGTACGAATTACAATGGCGTAATTTGTTGTTTTTGTAATAAATGTTTAAAATCAATAACCATACTTTGATTTCTTTTACATGCGGGTGGGTATTCCCGTACAGCTCGTTGTCTGATTGAAAGGGGCTAATTGTAGTAAAAGGTGATAAAAATAACAATAATAAAACTAGTTTAGGTTCGTACGAGTAATAAATATTTTTCTTGCCTTTTTTTTCTGTGTGATAAACTAACACAAGTCAGTGCCTCGTGGATTAATATAGTCTAATTGTGTCAGATTTCCTGATTATTTAGGGTTTACCTAACTACTGTCTACCATTTTCAAATTTGCTTGTTGATCAAAATGAACAGCACAATTAATATTTCCTTCGGAGTATCTTTTTCCGGTGACATTTTCTCGCGACGACTTAATTTTTTTCCACTCACCATCCATATATATAATAGACTTGTCTGTCCGGGACGCTGTTTCAGCAGCCAAACCGTAAGAGATAGAGAAAAAAGTTATTAAAGTTATATGTTTGGAATGGTTATGTCAGGTCAAGAACCGAATTTCAGTCTCTAACACTAATTATTATCTTAATTATGATAATCCTAACTTTTTAGGTTAGATTCTAGGCAAATTTTATCAAGGCAAATGCGACTGGTAGTTTGCTACCAACAATGACGTCATATACGTACGTGTGGTGAATACGCGTTCTATTTGCAAAACGGTCTTTTTTGTTTTATTAAATGAGACATTTGTCTCACTGGACTGCTAGTCCTTTATCTAATAGACTTGTCCGGGACGCTGTTTCAGCAGCCAAACCGTAAGAGATAGAGAAAAAAGTTATTAAAGTTATATGTTTGGAATGGTAATGTCAGGTCAGGAACCGAATCTCAGTCTCTAACACTAATTACTATCTTAATTATCCTAATCCTAACTTTTTAGGTTAGATTCTAGGCAAATTTTATCAAGACGAATGCGACTGGTAGTTTGCTACCAACAATGACGTCATATACGTACGTGTGGTGAATACGCGTTCTATTTGCAAAACGGTCTTTTTTGTTTTTTTAAATGAGACATTTGTCTCACTGGTTGCTACTATAAATATAATACAGTACATACATAATTGCTTGTGCAGAGGAACCATTAATACAATAATCAGTTTTCTAGACAATATTTTAAATTCGGTAAATGTTTATTTTATATTAACGCTAAAGACATGTAAACCTTTGCCGACATGATCAATCTATTAAAATTTGAAAACTATATAGTATTTATTAGTGAACGAGTGGGTTAAAAATGTCAAAACTTATTTTTTGCCGTTGTGATCAATGTTTGGCTGTTATAAAAAAACATTATATAGCACTCCTTACACAAAGTATTATAAACAAGAAATGGCGTTAAATAAGCAAAACTACTTTCTTTTTGCCGATGTGATCAAGCTAGTTGGCGATGTAATAAAGCGTCGTTAGTTATTACGTTCGGCTCGTTCCGGAAATTCTTAAGTTTGCCGTTGTGAACAAAAATGAAATTGGTCGTTGTGAACAAGAAGTTTGCCGATATGAACATGGTAGATTTTTTGCCGATATGAACAACATTTGCTTTTGGCCGATATGATCATTGGCCGAAGTGAACAAGACCCATTTTCGTGTCTTTTGCCGTTGTGAACAAAAATGAAATTGGCCGTTGTGAACACAGAGTTTGCCGATATGAACAAGGCAAATTTTTGCCGATATGAACAACATTTGCTTTTGGCCGATATGATCATTGGCCGATGTGAACGGTCCCCCTATTACAGTTAGCCAACGAATCGTATCATAACGATTTTTTATAAAATAGACCCCTAAGTCAGATAATAAACAAGAAGTACAAATTTTTATATTTGACTCGATAAACGTTAGAAGCCATTGTAGGTTCAATTCCATACAATTGGCGAATAATTTATATTTAATTGAAATAATATTACACAGGAATGACCTGTGAGTGAAGTTTGATATAAAATCACATAAATTATAATTATTTGCAAAGAGTCAATATAAATATTGTCTTTTGTATTGATATTGAAACTGTATTGAAAAGCAATCAGTTTCAATCATTAACGTAGCTTCAGTGCTTCAGTGAAGTGTTGTGGTTTTTGTGAAAATTCTATATGGAAGGTCGAAATATCTACAAGTAGCTTTGTGCAGTCTGAGTTACAGTTAGAGTTGCAGTCAGAGTTTACCAGAGCTTGGGCTAGTATTGTTACTGGTAGAACGAGACACCAACGAAGTGAATTCAGGTATCAAAATCAACTGAGAAAGGTCAGTAAACTTTAATTACTAGATTTCGAAGATACGTTTTTGAACAAGTTTAGTGAAAGACAAAATTATATCGAATTAATTTAAGAAATATTGTATTTAGAAAATAAGTGTATACTTACTTTTTCTAAATTAATAAGTGATTCGAGTACTCGGCGGTTTTAGGCTATTATAATTTGAAATTACATATTTTGTATGTAAAGTTACAAAATATGATCGAGTTATTAAACTTCTGATTTTGACTGTTAATTATTTTATAATCGTCAACTAAACTTCTTATCAAAACTCAGTTTCAAATTGGTTTCATAAGAACGTAAAGATACCTGAATACGTCGTTAGAATATTATAAGTACATATAAAAACAGCTCATTGAAGTTGAGGTTAATAATACTATTATAAAGCATCACCCATTTAGCTGAGTGAAAGGAATCTTAAATGTCTCTGATTGAGCTAGTTCGAGATAATAGAAAGTAACACTATTATAATTACAATGTGACAAAATATAAATGACATTCAAGTCAAGTTTGACATTGACGTTTACTTTATAGATGCAGATAAGTTAGTGTAACTGCAACATATTTATATTGATATACAAAGAGGGATATATTGCATTTTGTCTTCCACCAACGTAGGACAAAGAGCAATATTACAACATATTGTTATGGTACACTAGTAGTTGGATTTGGCTGAATATTTTATATGTAAATAGAATTTGCGAAATCAATGCTATCGATTTTGACAAATTTAAAAAGAACAGGCTGTTTGAGTTAAGTTTATTATTAAAAATCTAATTTGAGACAAATTAATATGAAAATGATAACTATTGAGTATTCTATAGGGGTTTTGGGATTTAGAAAGTAAATACATGCTTGTATCACACATGACAAATGTAAATTCTAATGAAAAAAAATATGTTGATATAGGTAAGACTCAAATGAACTTAAATTATAGATGGCATTAATAATTAAAATATGGTAGTTAGGCGAATTTGTTACGATTATTGATAATAACAAATAATAAAAACATGTACTTTTTACAATTTTGTTCTTAATAAAAATATTTTTGAATGTGTTAGTTTTGGAAATGTTTAAAATGGGTTATTAAAAAATCTACGAGATGAACATACAAGAGAAATATAAAGCAGAGTATTATAAGTGAAGCAGCAGTTATAGAAGAGTATTGGAAGATAGAAGAACTAAATAGAAGCAAGAACAGTTATTAATTATAGAAGAATTCAAGATTTGGATGGAACTAGTTTATTTTATATAATACAATTGATAAGCAGTTGCTAGGTGTTGGGTTGGTGAAGGCGTTCTGAAGACAAGAGGATCTGTTCGGGGAAGATAGCTGAGGAACTACTGGACTTGAGGTGTTCTGTTGATTACTGACAACAGAGATAACTTCCTGTGGAGTTGTATGAAACAGGATGTTACTGGAAGGTGACAGTTACAAGAGCGGATAGGGCAAGGTCTGTCCCGGTGGCAACCGGAAGTCGACAAGTTGACAGCTGTTGTCAGTAAGCAGTGCATCACAGCGGGACTAAAAAGGGGTCCAAGCTGCTAACGTTAGGAGGATTAACATCTTGGAGGTGATAAAAGCAGTAAGAGTACGAACAGTGCAAGGTGGGTCGTAGTCTTGTTCTATCGACACTATATCAAATAAAAGACAATTTAAAAAGTGCAATTAACTATAAACAAGTACTTACCGTAGAATATAAAAGTCAATATGATACAAATAGAATTGAGCATTTGTCATATTTGATTGAGATTAGTAATAGATCTTCGTTTGACATAAAAGGTGACAGTTAATGTCATTACACAAATTAAAGTTATTTTTAAAATAAAATTTAATTAATAAAGCAACTAGATAATCGAACCAACCCTGAAAGAGCCTCAAGGCGTTATCAATTTTAATAATTAAATAATGTTGAAATTCGAACGAAACAATTCAAGTTTAAAAAAATAAGAGCAGTCACTACAATATATATCCCAATTGTGGTTTTTTTATCAGCCTGCTGCATAAAAGAATAATTAAATTAGAATATTTAGGCTAAATGACATTTGCACACTTATATGTATAGTTTTTGTACATTAGAACTACTGGCTATTGGCATTAAGTACAGAATTATAAATCAAATAATAAAACAACTTATAAGGTCAGTTCACACCCTTAATAATGTAAACTCTCCAAAAGTTTACATTAATAGGGAAAAAATGGGAGGTCCATCGTACGGCAACACAAAATAAATTAACAACCTCACAACACGAAATAGCTGTTCTTTCCTAAGCAGCGAAGGCTAGCGCTTCTCCACAACATGCACTGATCGTTTAAGATGTAAAATACTGCTCAAGCTATGATACTGTTGTAATCACTTAATCCGTAATTTTGTACAATAGAGGTGACCACGTACAATTCACGAAGATTAACAAAGATTTATATGCATCTCTGTAGATCAAGCGAGGGAACAGTAACAAACGCGATAGGTGGTCAATCGTAAGTTAATAACCATTCTGATTTTTACTTCCGTTCAATCTACCGAGTCGAGTCACGACAGTTTCAGGGTAATTGGAAAACTTTACTAATAAAGAGATTCCCAATTACTCTGGAACTATCGTGATTACATGGGCAAATGCGAGGGCCGACTAGGTTCAAGGGAGACGGCATGAGTTTTTTTACAAACGCTTAGAGACCATCTAATTACTAAGGGCGCCAATAAATTATTAATGCAACAAATATTTATGCTCAAGGTAAAGTCAAGAACCCATAACCTTAAAAGTATAGTCGATCATCGTAAATGGTGCGGATAATAATCAAACAGAAAAGATAATACACAAGTTCTAACTCAAATAGGCCCATAGGACGATAAAGTAAGGAACTAGAACTCCAACATAGCTTCCAAGTAAAATACTGGATATATATAGTTTTTAAAAGTTGATGATAATAATAATAAAATATAGTGTACTCGATACAGCAGCCTATGTAGCTTTACTTAAATAAGTTAATACGTACAGGTAACAAATAAGTTTAAATAACAAACAGTAACCTGCTATACCAAAGTGACAAATAACGGTAACTGACGTTCAAACAACCTATCGAGGACGTTACCGTTTGATAACCAGATTCGGAAGTGTTACTTAAGTCGTCAGAATTCGGCGAGGCCTCCATACTTTGAGCGCCAGGGAGAAGTTGGTGATGTTTACAGCCATATAACTTGGCTCTTCGACAACAAAATGCTAGCATTTATTTCGAGTAGCTGGTCGCAAAACACTCACATCGGCTAGTTACTCTGAACAGGTACGAAATGATACCCTCCACAGGGGCAAACAAACCGGACCCAGGAACTAGTAATCACAGGTGCAGAAGGGCACCAGGTCATACGAAGAAAGCTGTAATAGTACTCGTAGACGAAGTTAACGCCCGCGTGCGCTCACGAGAATTACCAGATCAAGCAGAACGGACAGTGGGAAAGGAAAAGCTTTCCCCCTTTAGGTTTTCAGATTACGCCGCTGATTTAATCCGTCATAAAAACGCGGAAAATTAAATTCCAGTAACATTACCTTCATCTAAATCCACGTAAACGAAAGTGGAAAGAAACTTCATACCCCAAACTAACAAATACACGACCCCCCCTTTCCAAAATGCGTGTTAAAGAATTCAAAAACTAAGGATTTTAAAAAACAAGAATCGAAAAAGCACGAAATCACCCGCAAAAGACCGCGCTGCCAACGTTCGAGACGAAAATCACGGCGGGGTACCTTGGTAAATAGATATACGACTAGACGCAGCTATTAGCCCAAGCATATCCCTTTGCGAAATTTATATGATAACAAGTGGTACTCTGCAGGAGTGAGCAATACCATGTCGAACCAGCTCAAAAAGCAAGCTAGAACCATATATGGATGCATTCTCCCATTAATACTATTTAAAAGCCATATAATATAATGAAAACGATGTTAGATGAACGGATTGGTACAGTATCTATGGCCGGGAGAAAAAGAAGCAGTTTTGATTCGCAGGCTATATACACTTCTGCTCTCGACGAATGCTCTCAAGAAATTAGAAGTCGGTCATATCACAAGCGTTGCAGTTGCAGGATGCTCCATTAATTCGTCTACTTGGTGTGTAAGTTATAATGCATACCGGGTGACAAGGAAAAAAAATAACTGACATGATAAATTAACCAACATGTTTCGAGACTGTACCTTCAATACATGCAAAAAACTATGTCTGGACTCCGGAGCATTCGGATAGAATAAAAATAGAAACATTGGGTGCACAGGATTATGTTTTCAGTGGGATAAAAAAAGTACAAACAAGACCACTGTGAAGAAACTAGTCACATTTTTTTCAGTAGATGAGTAGAGTTGAAAAGATTTACCGTCATTATTTTCATCACATGAGTTTATGAGAGGGTACTATAGAAATATTGTATTACGACCTCTGTCGGATATACCCAACTTCCCAAAGCTTAGCCTACTCATCTGAAATTGCAGATTTCGTATGAGTGCCTAAGAATATATGAAGATTGTCGTATCGATCTCCAAACAGATATACTTAAAAGAACGCAGCCCCAGAGAGAAATCACGTTGTCAGGGTGTAGATCGGCGCCGATTGCTCGTAGTCAACCTTTGAACTGCTGGTGCCCATTCTTTATTCGACAAGCGGAAGCAGCCCCGTCATATAACGTGTAGTTTGACACCAATTTCTCGCCTTTCGCCAACCTCGGGCTGTCCATTTTAATTTTATCGAAGCGTGGCAGCTAGCCGCGGCTTCCATTTGCGAACAAACAATTCTCGAAAAATTTTTGGCAGCGGTTGAGTCATTTATTCCGGCCAAGGATCTTCACTCAGCCCTGGTGCTCAATCGTGTTTATTCGCGCATCGCTGCATTAAGCTAAGTTAAATACATATATTTTAGTACTGCATGTGCGATTACTACAAATTTTGAATATTTCTTAATAAACTTAGGTTTTTAGTGCATAAGTAATATTTGCAGTTGAGAGATAATTTTGAGGCGTAGTTCTATTATAAGTGCAGTAACGTTTTGAGCACCAGATTATCAATATTGCTTTTCCCTATGGAGCTGTATCACACTGCTAGAGATTTTACTTATGGCGAGACATTAGGTCACCACCAAGATGAGTTATTTGTTGGATGAAGCCGCAGTTCTTATTAAATGTACCGTATAAGATTCATTTGTGAAACGAAGTGTAGTTCAGCGCATCATTGCAGTACTAATAACATAAGCTGGTAGGTTGAAGCCACGGTTCTGCACACGCACAACTTCCATTGCCGAGGAGGCATCTTCCTAGTTAAAGTTTCAGAGTACTTCTGCCGCAGATAAACATCAGATGGTACCCTTAAGGAGAACTCGAATTTTTCCCCCATCTTTCCAGGTAAAATTGTTTTAACTATCGTGAGCGAACAGTCGGTCGAGCTACTGGACCTCCTTAAACTTGATGCACTTCCTAAACAAGTTTTTCCCTGTAACAAACTGTCACTATACTCTGCATCAATATTATGGACTGACGAGGAGATCAATTTCTATTATCATTCACTGCAAACTAACCTTCTCGTTTGGTGAACAACTGCTGCCTGTTACTAGTCACGTCCTGTAAATGATTTTTAAGGTGTTTCCTTCGGTTTACTTAAACAATATACTGAGATGGTATGCCACTTATGGCAATTTTGGCTCCTTTATTATTATTAAATAAATGTTAATTAATTAAAAATCAAACATGAACAGAATTAGTACTTTATTAATCGCTACATATAGAAATATGAGAATTAAACATTGATGGATATGTAAACCATAATTAATAGCAAATAAGTTCCAAAAACGATATCGGCAGGGTTTCGATTAACTTAATTCGATGTTATGGTTTAAAATGGTAAGTGCTACTACGATTTTGATAAATTCTCGGATAATTGAAGTAACGTAAGATGCTAATCAGATTGTGTTAGTAAAAAGGGTAGCGAAGCATCACAAGAGTGCATTTAGTTTGTATTCAGCGCAACATGGTATGCTGTTGTTAATGAAGTTACTTGTAATGATATAGTATTAAGAAGTCGTGTAACATGCCTAAGCGCATAAACCGGCATGTAAGTTTCAGCAATTAAGAGTGATAGTGCATTGAACCTGAAAAGGTTAGCGCGACAATATTTGACAATTCAAGAAAACAAACAATTTAATTGATAAGATCATAGTCGGTGCAACTACAAATAACAGACTATAGTAGGTGGCTTAGCAACACTCGTAGATAAATGAAAAAAAAACTCGGCCAAGCGAAGCCAAGAAGGTTGTCGTGTGCTGGCTTCCGAGAAAGAATATTGTAAATCTTTCGAGTTCCAACTGATCGTATTATTATTATTAAGGCGTGGGCTATTTGCGTTTGTGTGCAGTGTTTTTCTGCCAGTAAAATAGTCAAGATTGGAGCAATAAAGTCCGGACTTCGACACACAACCACGATTTGGACCAGCAAAGGAATCCGAGAGCAGGTACGAGTAATACCAGCAACACTGGAAGCAGCAAGGCAAGGCGTCTAACCATCGCAGACCAGGAAGCTGCTTGTATCTTGGATCAAAACGGTTCCAGCGAGCAGACGACGGGCCAGAGTAGAAGAAAACAGCGAATTTTGAGCAGTTTCCAGCATCTAGAGGCCCAAGGTGAGCGATTGGAGCTGGCGTCCTTTTCAGAAAATTGATCAAGTCAGCGTTTGACCAAAACGGAGTCCCTAGTTACCGATAAACAAGTTTGCTTAGTTACGCGATTGCAGTTATTTTCTTGTTATTTACCTGTGATGTAATTATCAACAGCTTGTTTTGATTAAAATAAAAATTAAACGGAAAATTCGCTTCGTGGGCATTTACTTGAGATTAAGTTTATTAAGAAAGTGCATTTGCCATAATTGCGCAGTTATCATACAAACGAGTAAGTTTTTAACTGTGTAGAAACTCAGCCCTGGGATAAGAGATTTTCAACCCTAATAGCTAGTAGTATTGCGATAAATAAATTAAGGGGCAGTATATTTAAATATTTTTTTTATATTTCAGTAGGAACTCATCTTTAGTTAGCCATCAATAAGTTCTCTAGTTGGCCAGTCACAACAGTCTAAATACACGGCAATTTTTTATTACAACACTTAAAGCAGGGGTCTAATTCCTAAAAAAATAAAAGCTTCATCGTCAGTTTTTATAAAAAATACGATGTTTTAAAGTTTAAAGGCGACTATACCGTAATGAAGTGTTATCGAGAGTTTTGACACTCAACAGATTCTTCATATTATTCTTTGTCATATAATAGTTCCAAGGTCTATACTGATCACTGTGATAGCTTTTGACATTAATGTCTAAGCATCTCGTTCTATAAGCGTTCTGTCCGGCCCCTACAGATAAAACTACCGATATTTAAAATTGAAATGAGAATTCGATATATAAAAATAAATAAAGAGAAATATTTAAATGGAGAAGACGCTTGCGGATCATATTCCTAGTTAAAAAGTGTTCACAGGATTGTTTCATGATATTGGAAGATTTCCGATGATGGCGTTGGGGTCATTTTTTTTATTCAAATTAGAGGCTCACAACGTTACTTGCGATATTATGACGTTTATTGATTTTTTTGCAAGCTAGAAATATCACATGTGTTATTTCTTAATATTTGTGAGTTTGAAAGTATAGTTGCTATAATAAATATGACAACATTCTTAAAACTGTATGAAGCCACTATGGTCTACGCACTCACCTGAAAACCACAGTCTATAGTAGAAAATCCTAGTTTATCATAAAAAAATACTTCTTGACCTAGCCAACCTAATCTGACTGCTGAACATGAAGTTATGCATCTGAATATTTTCTGGTTCAGATTCTACTTACGTAAAAATCTGGGTTATTTTCATTCATTACTAGCTCACTCGGCAAACGTTGTTTTGGATTATGACGGGAAAACCCTTCAAACCATTAAGCACCAAATCGTAAAAGTATGACTGCAAATAGAAAGTCGTACAGTGTATAGAAAAACACACTTTCGATATTTTCCAATTTTCCGACTTTCCCTTTGGATTTTTCCGAATTTTCTTTTATGTTAAACCACCTCGGGAGTAAGACGAACAAAACAAAGAAAATCATCCAAATCGGTCAAGTCGTTCTCGAGTTTTTGCGTTACTCACACACGGCGATTGATTTTTATATAGCCTATATATAGAAGAAGATAGATGATTGCAACCGTAGTGCAGATGAGTTGGAGTATTTCGTAGTGGGATATTAAAACGGGTAAAATCAAAACATGTCATCTTTTTTCCAAGACTAGATACATACAGATTGTCTAAGTACACACCTTAACTAGATACAGAGACGGTTAGATGTCAGACAAACAAACCGCCTCTGTATCTATTTGCCGTGTGTACTTAGTACCTGCAGACAATCTGTATATGTTCCCAGTTTTGGCACTTTAATATAAGGTATAATTATAGATGTAATGGTTATAGTTGTTTTAGTTGATATCGACAGATCGGGGTATCCACTCTTTTCTTGCAATTTCTATGGAAAAAGCACACTTCACGTCTACTAAATTTTCTAAATCTAACTAATGTAAATACTTAACTAACCAAAAAGATCTCGTTTGTTGAAATGGCACGACTTTCGATAACAATTTTATGGTGCTGATGAACTCTAAGGCGGATAAATTTTTCTAACGAAACGCCAACGCAGTCCACTATCGTAATTCTTATAAAGCCGCATTCAAATAAATTTTCTAGAGCTACTTATAAATCGGGAAATTGGCAAAGGAACAGTGCAGAGAGGTTTTTAAAACCTACTCTGATGTCCAACTTTAAAGAGATGAAAAGCAATCAAATCAAATAATTTCCGAAGAGGCTGGAGCTGTCAAACGTAGCACTCAAGGAAACTAGAATTTAATTTGCATGCTAAAGGAAGAAAATGCCGAAACATTTGTGAGAGGGCGCGCTGCAGTGCTGCTAAGCCAAGCGTTGCCAACTTGTGGGATTTAATCTCGTGTAGCGAAGTGGAAGGCTGACTGCTGGCGATTTGTGTAAGGTGGAAGAAAATGATGTTGACTTATAAATGACGACGTATCGCACCGTCTCGAAATTCTGTCGCTTATTTAAGGGAATAAGGAAGTCCTCGGAAATACAGAAGCTGAATTTGGAGCATCCCACTGCTGAGGAAGTTAATACAAAAATTTGCACGCTCTTTTAATGAAGTAGATATAGGTAGGCCAATAAAAGAGATTCAAAAATAAATGAATAAGCAAGTAATCAGTAAAACAGTCGAGATGTTAGATATATCTAAATTTAGCTAATTTGACTTTGACTCGTTTCCTTATCAAGTTACATTTCTAAAAACTGATAGAGTGTGTGGCAAACACGTTTAAAATAAGCTCATGATGGCAACATTCATCTTCTCCGTGAATAAATCCGCATTCTCAATGGAAAATTACTAAATACATGCTTGTAGAAAAATAATAAAATAACAAGATAAAGAATGCCATTGTTCGGTGAATCTCCAAAGAGGTATAAATTTGGTGAAAAATATTAAATAAATCATTTGTATGACAAATTACAGCAAAGATTTAATAAGTAATGTACAATTTTAGAAATAATCTCGCAGTAACTAACTTGGCGTGTGGCCACAAACAAGCCTGTATTCATAGTTTAAAGTTCAGAAAGACATTCAAATCAAGATAAAAACAACAATAAAACACAAATAAATGACAAATGTATACAAATATTGAATATATTCAGTTTGTATTTCAAATACTTATTACTCACAAAATAAATAAAAACCTTTTGCAGTCCAAGATAATACTCCTCTAATAACATACAATAATAAATAAATCGAAAATTTTTCACGCCCGTAAATATGCCGCTTAAAATATCAATAAACATTTGGGTTGAGGTGATTCTGCCGAAGTGAACCAGTCAAGAGAACCTAGAAAACCACTTCATCCAGCAAAGCGCGCCAGCCGAAAACCTTCCCGGGGACTGCATCGTTAAAACCGGAAGGCCCAAAACACAACACAAAATATTTCCCAGACCAGGTGCCTGTGAAATAATCCCGTTAAGGTACGTTTCAAAACGACATCTCTCAAAGGCAACTATTCTGCAGCAACACAGTATGGCGAATGACCAAACAGGCTGATAAAGAAACCCAAATTCGAAAACTGGAGGGAGCCTTAAATATGCAACCAGACTAACAGCGATGTAACAAGAGACTCGTAGTCTAACGCACATTAATTAAGAATATAAATTTCTGCAAATTCGAAGCTTGTAGTAGCGGGTAATATTTAGATTTATCGAAAATAGGGCAGTTAAATATGTACTATTTTTAAATAACTTTTAGCCCGTAACATAGGAATCAGAAATGGCTCTACTCTAACGCTTTACGCCGAACATTTTCTAAAAGAAGAGAAAGACCAAATCTAAACCAAAAATTGCCAGAATCATATAGACGACTTGTCAGGCCATTTTATCTTCTTGTAATTCCTATAGCTACGTAACCATTTTAAACAGTTTCAGTACAAAGTTTACGATTTCTCCTGTATATAGGTCTCGTTTAGTTAGATTTCACCGCATAACATTTCCGCTATTCACATCGAAAATACTAAAATTTACACGCGCGCAACTCCGCTCCGCGCTAGGCTCTAGCCGTTTACTCGACAGCTGCAGCTTGTTTACATCGATTTTTAAAACTTAGTCCGTTGAAGCAAGCGAGATATCAGTCTGGAATAATTTAAAGTTCAATCGTTCTCTCTCGCACGCGGCTTGCTTCGTCATCGTCAGGCCAAGCTTGTTGCGCTGTGATTGGTCATTTTTGGCGAGTTAGAGCGCGTCTGTCTGGAAAGTTTAACGTCGGTTGCGAGTTAGTCAGTTTCGAGCCGATGTTCATAAGGGCTGCGCTGCGAGCGTCTTGGCTGCGACGGCCGCCGGTGCCTTCGGGCTGTTACAGCTTCTTTGTGTTTTTTCTCGAGGAGTCGGTTTTTGACTAGGAGTAAGAGTGGGCTGTTGTGTTTCGGGGTGCTGGTGGTGTCCGTTTTTGTTGGCTTAAGCCAGTCGTTAATTACGGAGGCTTGTTAGCCTGATTAATTCGTGGTTTTGGGCGGGATTCTCCCGAGTGAGCTAGTTACCGGCCATGCCGATGTTTGCAATTGCCAAGAGAGCAGAGCACAATTTCGTCCCACGAGTAAGGGAGAGGATCTCTTGGACGCCCCTACTTTTACCTACATCATTTCAACAGCAGTAAAGCGACAACCGACGCCCGTCGACGACAAGCAACGCCACGTTTTGAGGCTGACCCACTAAATAAGGTAGCGTGTGATGTGTAATAAACTTGTTTGCCGCAAGCTGGCTTTGCATTGCAATTAAAGCTCGCATACTTGCCGTCCGATGCTTCATTCAAATTTGTTACTTTTACGTACAAAATTAACATTTGTGTAATAAACTTGTTTGCCGCAAGCTGGCTTTTAATTGTCATTAAAACTCGCATATCTGCCGTCCGACGCTTCATTCAAGCCTGGTACATTCACGTACAAACTTAGCATTTGCGTAATAAACTTGTTTTGTCGCCAGCTGGCATTTAAATATAATTGGATTTGACTTATTGTCCGCCAGCCGCTTAATCGAGGCAACGCTTGGGAGCCTTATCCGCTTTAGTTGTGCGTAATAGATATTTGTTAAGGCGTCTCTCAGCTGGGTTTTATTCCTTTTGGCATTTACCCCTACGTCGGCACAGCTGTAAAGCTTCGGCCATGTGAGATGGCATAATAGATATGTTAACTAAAATAACTTATGATTTTCCTTTGTTCTTGTGCATGTTTGACTACAGGATGACTTAGTCACTGTGTCAAGATCGATGTAAGGTGAGGCCCGAACGTGGTCAATAAGCGTTGCAGGTAGGTTGGCGCGCTTGTCCCTGCGCTGCTGTCTCCAGAGTTTGTATTTGAGCACTTTTGCCCCGTTTCGCTTTCAAGATTTGGTTAAGCGTATTTTTTTCCCTATTGGATCTTGTGGCGCCCATTTATTTTGTAACACCCTGTACATATCGACACGCTTGCCCTGTGGTGTCTCGTTTTTAGGACCACGCTCATCTCCCTGAGCGTGGCCTTTGGCCTGTTTTGTAGCGATTTCCTGGGTAAGAGTGCATGTTTCCCGGACTTGCTTAAGTATATGACACTCACTCATCCGTGAGTGTCGTTAGATCAGTTTGATACTGTAACAAACTCACCTGCACTTCAGAACCACTATGCCGACGCAACAGCCTAGGAAACCTAACATACCCAGTTAAAACAGTTTAAACGTTGGTGTAAATACTGTAAGAATGAATAAAATCAGAATTATTACGAATGGATAACCTAAAGTATATTGACGTAGCAGTTTTTAGAATCGAAAGCAATGTAAAAATTAGAAGAAGCATGTTAAAGAGGTAACTTGTTACAGGCTAAATTTAATATTACGGCACTAAACAGTTTATTACAATTGAAAACGACATTTACAACTTGCATCGGGAAAATACAAGGAAGAGTTGCCCCAACTACGCTACGATGTCCTGTAACAAAATTTTCCATGTATACTCCGAGGGAGGGTGAGGTTTATTACGATAATAGTTAATAGGTTAAAGACCAGTTAATCTGAATGAAGGTGTTAACTGCCTTGAGCGCCACCATCTATTAAATCGGTAATACAGGAAAATACATTAAAAGTGAAAAGGTAAACCATGCTTTTGAGTTGTCGGCAGTGCTCGTATGCCACGCTCAACGTACAGCTTTATTGAACTTACCTTTATTTGAAATTCCTCGCAGCTGTCAAATCAGATTACACAAAAACATATCACATAATAAGAATCGAATGCAACACCCTAACTGAAATAGAATCGACGACTAATTTTAAATTAAATATATTAACTTTGAATATAAGCATGTAAACATTTAACAAAATTTGAGTAGAACAAAAGGGGTAAGTATTTTTAATTAAATACTTATAAAACTGATTACAAACTTGAAAACTGACTACAAACTGTAACACTTGATTAATTATTGACGGTAGCAACTACTAATATTCTTAATTAATTAATTGACATCAAATAAGTTTATGAAAAGGGCGGCACTGACGTAATCTCAACGCCCAAGCTTAAATCAACGGGTACCCCAGGAGGCTGAAAAACAAGTTCAAACTTGTTACCAAAACTGCAACTTCGTGGAGGCAGTCGACCTTGACGTCACGCGAAGTAAATTAATTTCCAAACCTTACATGTTGCCGCCTCTATTAATTGGTGTCCCAAAATACTAACTGCTACTTATAAAGCGAGGCGGTAAACATGGAAATGCTTATATTTGCAGAAATCTACATCTAAAAGACAGGTGAAACAAAAAGGTGTCGCTAGTTGTCTTGATATAAATGAAATTTTACCTAAAAAAACTGAATTTGGTGGAAAACAGAATTCAGAAATTTTCTTACCATACACTTATATATATACATCAGCTCTCCAGGCCTAGTTGGCCCATGGCTTGTAAACAAATCCTTCTCCATCTATTTCTATTCCCGGCTATTGGTCTCCAATTTCTTATCCCTAATTCTGTCAAGTCCCGTTCTGCCGCTTCTATCCATTTGGTCCTGGGTCTTCCTCTTCTTCGCTTTCCCTCCACGCCACCTGTTAGTACTTGTCTAACCGCTCGTTCTGCTGGTAGTCTATACACATGACCCATCCATCTTATCCTTTGTGCCCTTATTAGGTTAAAGAAAGTAATAAAACCAGGAGGTTTTGAAGACGAAAACCTTTTACAAATCGTTAGTAAAAACAAAGTTTAAACGAAAATTGAACACAAAAAAACCTTTGACTATAAGATGAAGATGTTAGGATTAGAAACGGCTAACTATAAAAAAATTTAAAATATAATTTACTGACAGTAGGATTTTACTTACTAGAAATTCCTATTTGCGTCTTAGAAATATGTTCGACCAGTATTCTATTTTGTAAATACGTATTGCCATTAACTAATCTTTAAAAAAACCCTGAGTTTAAGTATTTGGAATATTTTGCAACGTAATCGAGGTTTCTGTAACAATATCTTAAGTGTAATAAACGTAGATGGGAATGCAGCAGCTTAAACAATGTGTTTTAGCCCAGTCATACTAGGGTTTTCACCTCGGAATGAAAGATAATAAGCTGAAAATTGGTATAAACCTGTATTTTGGCGTTCTAAATAATGTCTCAAAAGTCTCATATAATCTCGTGTCCGCGTCTTAAGATATTCAAGGTCAAAGGTCGCAAAAATCGGTTTTTTGCGAATATTTCGGTTCCTATAGTTTAAATGACATTTTTACCTACTATGAAAATTGTAGAGTATAAAATTTTCTACAACTTTCGTTCGAACTTTTTTTTCATACGAGTAACCGTTTTCGAGGTAGAGCGTCGAGAGTGCGCAGCGCACTGCCATATATGGCTTAATGCAAGGTCAAGCATGAGTCACGATTAATCGTACGTTGTGAGAAGTTAATTATTCACTAAAATATGAAACTTATGTAATAACGGCTATTATTTATATTCTAATTATTAATTATTTATACTTAATTAAAATAAATATTTTAATTATTTACATTTAATTATTTATATTTAACTATTTCTATTATATATGTTATATAATTCTATTTTTAATTCTAGATTATATATTGTAATTGTATTTTAAGGTAAAAAGGGATTAAGAAAATATATATTTTTCGATATATTTTTATTTATCATTATTCATTATACAAATTATACATTTATGACAATATAAGAATTTTTTTATCTGGAATGAAAAATTGTAAATGGTTATAAGAAATTTTAGTTTAATTTTCTTCTTCTTCTTCATCGTCTTCTTCTGGTTGCTCAAAATTAATTTCATTATCATCATCGTCGCTATCAATTATATTTGCTTCAACATCTTCGGATTCATATGGACATTCTTCATCGGGATCATTTGTACATATAGACGCATTGAGGCAAGCTTGTCCATTGCACTACCCAGTACCCACATGCTACTGAACATTTCAAACCCGATTTCCTGCATCCACAGAGTGGACCGCAACCATTTTTGCAGTTACAAAAAATTATATTCAGTAGTTCAGTTGGTGCTGGGGGTAATAACGTAGTGATCGGTTCCAGGAGTTCTTGGGGTTCTAAATCCTTTCCTAACCAGGTTTGAATTTGGTAATAAACACGATTAATGTGTTGCTGAGCTGCTACACTTGTTGGTGGAAGACTTGATAATTGTACAGGTTTATTCAGCTTTGTTAATTTGATGAATTGCGTGTAGCGGAAATGATCAATATTGTCCTCAGATGTTGGAGCATTATATATTGCCAACAAGATGCGTACTCCATGTTTGAATAATGTTTGTACGGGGCAGTTTTGTTGTTGAAATACTTCAGCCAGTTTATCCAAATTGGGAAGTTTCTCCAATGTTCTAGTAACACTTTTTCTTCCTTTTTTAAAAAGTGCAGAAGTCGTGTCACAACCACTAAATGCTTGTAAAAATAAAATGTGTTCTTTAGAACGAGGATATTGATCAAAACTTTTAGATGAATATATTTGTGCCTTAACATTGCCTTTGCCCACTTTTTTAAAGAAAATTTCCTGGTTATGTGATTGAGTATGTCCAATTAAAATAACAAGTAAATCAATATCTTCACCAATGATGACGGCAGTCTTTTGATGTTTTGATTCTGCAATAGCTGTTTCGATGATAAGGACATCGGCGTCATCTTTGGCTTGTTTCGTTGTAATGTTGACAGTTTTAAATTTCTCAACAAGCATATCAATAAGTTGTTTTTTATTAAATCGATTTGATAAAAATTTCTCTTGGCTGATTGGTGCAATCATTGTTTCGTCAAAACAAACTTCATATGATTTTGAAAGTGCAGCTGTTCTTCTACGTTGTTCCATTGCTTTAATATTTTTACTATAATCCGAGTATCCGTCAAATATAACAACAATACTTGAGCCATAATGTTTTTGCAAATATTTAATGTATTTATCTAAAATAACAGAGAAAGTATCGTCTTTGCTCCATACGACGTGATGCAGAAGAAATCCTCCATCGATAATATGTATTATATTATTTTCATCAAGATCGATATCGACAGGTATCATATTGTCATATAATGTTGCTTTCGTGGTTTTTCTCATGCCATTACTATCAAATAAAGATGTTGTTTTAAAGAAAAAATACATATTTCTTTAGCGTAAAATTCAATTAAGATATACAATGTAGAATCAAAAATATAATTATATAAAATATATAATATAAATAATTAATAATTAGAATATGAATAGTAGCCGTTATTACATAAGTTTCATTTTTAGTGAATAATTAACTTCTTACAACGTACGATTAATCGTGACTCATGCTTGACCTTGCATTAAGCCATATATGGCAGTGCGCTGCGCACTCTCGACGCTCTACCTCGAAAATGGTTACTCGTATGAAAAAAAAGTTCGAACAAAAGTTGTAGAGAATTTTATAGTCTACAATTTTCATAATAAGTAAAAATGTCATTTAAGCCATAGGAACCGAAATATTCGCGAAAAACCGATTTTTGCGACCTTTGACCTTGAATATCTTAAGGCGCGGACACGAGATTATACGAGACTTTTGAGACATTATTTAGAACGCCAAAATAAAGGTTTATACCAATTTTCAGCTTATTATCTTTCATTCCGAGGTTGACCCCTATTTTTGCCTAATATGACTGGGCTATTTAGTTTTAGAGTATCGTCAACTAATTAAGTGTAGCGATTCTAAAAACTTCTTTCCTATTTTCATCCCTATTTTCGGCAACGTTTAACATCATTGCGTACATGAGGCTGCCTACATTTCTGCTTTCGACTTACAGTTTGAGATTCATAGAGCTTATACAGTTTTAGTAATATGGGTTTGCAATTGGTATATTTTTCCATGCATTTTCAACTAAAACTTCAGGGTGGAGATACTTCTTTGGAAATGTTTCCAGAATGGTACACGATATTCTACCGAAGTTTACTCCCAATATCGTAAAATGCACTTTGGGACTGCTTTTGTTGTATGCTTAGAGTGCAAATTTATATCAAAAACCGTCAGCAAGTAGGTCCACAATTGGTGTATATGACTTTCTACGTCTCCCTGGTCGATGTAGTGTTTAACGGAATTACGCCGCATCAGATTTTATGTGCGGAACCGTTTATCGCCCTCTCAGCACATGGTACCATGTTTTGTTAGATGTGCTTTAGGCCTTCTCAAGTAGCCCTTGCTATTTTCTTCGAATGCTGATGGAACCGCCTTTGCTATCTTCTATCTGTTCGACCGCACGTCACACGCCGGGCAAAACCTTACTATTTAGAAACAGGGAATTATTTCTGGCTCGCTTGCAACCCTTCTAACCTTCCGACGCTCCTGGTAGTGAGTGGTGCGGTTACAGATATCTTTTATTGCACTTCGTGCACCAATTATCGCTCTTGGAGCCCAGTGGGGGTTAATGATGGTTATATGTATTACCTTAGAGTAACTAGTAAACAACCTGATTTTACGCTATTTATAAAATAGTTGACAGTTTAAGCTTCACTGACGAATGTTTTTATTTGGTAATTTGGGGGAAATGCTTTCTTAATGCTATCAACAAATCCAGTTTTTTAATTGCATCCATTCGACGACGCCTCGTTATTCAACGCAATCCGTGAATGACTATATTTAGTAGCGTTTAATACGAGATGAAACTCATTTAGTGACTTATACTTCGCCTGAATCGGTACCGAAAGCTCTTAATTAATGAAATTCTTGTTTGGTTGCGTTAAAACCTCGCTTACTCACGTTTTAAGCCCCGCGAGTGACTAAAGATGCCTTACGCATGTGTATCGTACAATACTAGGATTACTAGCAACCGGTGGTGCTTTTGCGTGGTTAAATTTTACAACTCGTTGCTACTGACGACGTGACTAATGAAATAATTTTAAACACGGTGCTACTGACCACGTGAACTAATACAAACATGTTATTAAGCAGTGGTTTTACAGACTTAAAACTGTCAACTAAAAGTCAAATTTGCACACTATCGTAAATAAAATACCTTTACTACACTACTTTGCTCGGCTTTTGTTTGAAAGCTATTCACTTTATAAATTATATTTAGGCACATCCTTTCTTTGAATTTACCATGGCGCAAAATTTTTGTAACATAAGTATATCTATAAATTACATTGTTGTAATTAATTGAATATTTCAGCATGGATGTGCGTGTATTATAGTTTGACAAAAGTCATCACTTACAGGTCTCCAAACAAATTTAAAAGAAATTGTTTCAACAATGAAATATTTTAGAAAAGCTTTAAAAAGGGGCGTGAGAGCTTATGTCTGTTAGAAGTTTTCAAAGCAAAAAGATGGTTGAATAGCGACATAGATAGGAATAGCTTGATCCTATTTATTATACAAATAACACTGCCGTCTTTAGCGCACAGTAGGTTTTCAAAAATATACATATGGAAAAAAGTGTCAGTATTGTTATAAGGAGAAATGGTGACTGACTTTTCATTTCAATTATCATTTAATGCTCTTCACAATGAGTTCAATTTACATGGCTTTAAATTTAGTTAATTATTCCTCACATGACATGGCGTGCAATGCATTTTGGAATTGCCCTAAAATGTCCGAATTGTTTTCTGTTTCGTCTCTGATAACCTAACTTCTCTTGGGAGTATTTTAGCAAGAATTTTATTTTCTATGTAATGGTTTGAATCATTTGTAAGGATACATTAGCAAATGTACTTAGAAGTCTAGATTATGTTACCATCGGCATAAATGAAAATGGGACATTCAAAGGCAACCGACTTCTCAGTGAGAGCTGGTCGTAGGTCAAACAAAAGACTCTAATCTTAAGCTGTAAATATAAAAAAAATATGGGCGCCAAGTTGCCGGTAACCCGGCACTTTTCTAATCAAAAGGATACATGACGACAGGTTCTACTAACTAATCGTGAAAGACAATAGAGGCAAACGGCAAACCAGATGTAATTAATTCATAAATTATTGGCGTAAATAACACAGGTAAAATATCACAACATAAAGAGAGGTTTAGAAAGTCACCAAAGTATTTATATATAATTTAATTAATTAAAGTATGAATGTAATATTTATATATAATTTAGTTAAGTGATGTATGAATGTTTAATGTAAATAAATAGTGTAAAGAAAGAAATTACAGATTGACTGTGAAATTGCCAATTTGCATTACTAGAAGGTTGTCGGTAGCACGACAATTTTATTACAGATTTAATTTAGGGTGTCTAGCTGAATTCGACTCTAAACACACTAATGCAAGAGCATTTGGATATTTACAGTAATTAAGAATATCGCTCTCACAGACTCAAGATCTTGTTTCTGATTATAGGCGCTTCATAACCCGGAAGAGAACTTCTAGTTGACGTGAATCTCATCGGGTTCAATGTGTCGGACTAATGGCAAGTATTTAAGAAAATTTTTTCAAGTGCGGGATTAATCATAAGTTCGATTCAACCAAGTTTTTTTGTCATTAATCTGGCGTGAAAGCCAAAATCAAATTAGATTTGCTTGCAAGGTTACCTTACAAATCCCAAAATTATAATTAAATTAATGTGAGTGGTATTGTGTGACACTTCCAGGAGAAATTTTGATTGACACATTACAGGTTACAATGTAAACAAACGCCTAAATCTAAATTAACTAAACAATGCTGTGCTGATTAGGTAAGTGTTATATTTTTACACTAAATTCATGCAATTATGAGAGCAATTTAAGGTTTGCTGCGTGTAAAAACCAGCTAACACAACCACAAAATAAGACACTAGAAACGGGTTCCCAAACCATAGGTGAGCTCGGACGCCACATCTCGACGCAGGGGCAAAAGAGAATGGATTGAGAGAGACCTTAAGTAGCGAATTCCCTCAGGTAGGAAACACTCGTATCGGAAGTCCTGTCGAACAGCGTCGAAGAGATCAGTCGACCATGCTGCAAATTGGAACAGCGGAACTGCAAGTGAGCTTTTGACGATAAGTCTCCAAGTGTAGAACCCTCATGTGCAGGAGTCCCATACGAACAAGCTGCGGTTACTCAAGAAACGAACGATTTTCGCTCCGTGTCGTAAATAAAAAGGGCTAAATAAAAATGGGAAACGGTAGGATTACACCTAATAAACGAAAGCTAAAGCATACCCTTGGGGTGTTGCACCCTTAACTTCGCCAGAGTGAATCGTGCCGCATGCAGACCATGTCCCAAACCAATGTTTAGTCTTGGAAAATCACAAATAACCTTCACAGGAACGCCATCACAATATCCCGAAGAAACGGAGCCTACAAGTGAATTTCCAAACAAGGATGCCCATGAACAAATCCGATTAATCGAAGGTTTTATTACAGAAACGGATTTCACAAGAGCATGCCTTTCTGCAGCAGAACAGCGAATGACACAAAAATGTGATAAGGAATTCCAAAGTTTTGGAAAACCTTGGAAGAAAAAATTTAGATATATTGAAAATAAGGCAAATAATTACATAAATATTTATAAATAAATTTAAACCTGTAACAATGATTAACATTAAAAATCGACTATGTAACCGGAAATTGACACATAATTAATGTTACGCACTGGTACAAAACGAATTTAAAAGAAAAACATCTTCATTTTCTTCTAGTGAAAATCAAATTGAAATTATAACAACTATTACATACGTATTTCAAATACTAATAAAACAAATCAAACTTCAAATATTAGACCAATCCGATCTTGTTAAATTGATGTGTAACCGTTATAATTATCAAGTTTGTGTTATCATTTGCCAAAAATCATTTACTGACATTGACAGTAAGTTGTCATATTATTTTTTGTTTACTTCTGTAATAGTGACGTAAAATCTATCTCGTGCATAATTCCTTTGCATACATAATACTGGGTGGGGATTCACTCTCGCCTACGGTGTAGTGCCTATTTTCGTCGCAAAGTCGTGCATCCCTACAGCCAATATTCTCAACTACTCACTATGCACTTAATACATTACTGTTGATAAGTTTATATTAATTTCTTATTTCCACTATTGTAACTAAAATGGCATTTAACATACTAACATATACGTCGCTAATTAATCTTTTAATCACGGTCATAACCTGTGACTAAAGAGCCTCTTAGTCATGGGGTGAAGTTAGGTTCAAATAGTATTTGGTTTATTAGCCACAGCCAAAACTAAAATCACGTTAGTTTTCAACAGTCAACAGTGATGTTTGTCGAGCATAATTTAACGTAACCTAATACTCAATACATTATATAAACTCGTCTAGACACTCGTTTATTAAACACTCGCTGCGCTACGCTCCGCTCATGCCTAAAAAAACTCGTGACTAAAGTGACGTTTATAAGACTTGTTTAATAATATACTATTTTAGTGTGTACTATCAACTATATGCTGTTCCATCCCTGATCTTTAATGTTAATATCTAGACTTCAAATTAAATTTAGTTAAACAATTTCCTATAGAACCGTATAAACTATGTAAATAAAGAAGAAGTATTTGCTCTAAAAATCGGAAAACTATATTATTTGAAAAAAACGAGACCCAATAATACTGGAGAAATTTTAAATGTGCAGCAAACAATATTATTAAACTAAATAATTAAAGATGATGCCTATCTATCTAGTTAGATACCACATAAATTGCAAATTAAGAAATGTATAATGACGACGTTTTCTTGTAGGCACTCGCCTTACTAAAAAAATGTTTTTATGCATGCAAATTGGAAATTGATTATTCGGAAACCCGCACATATAGTCTGTTGTTAAACTTGTCAGAACCATTCCAAAAAGTTAAATTGTATCGCATTTGGTAGAATATAATTAATATCGCAGCCTCAGAGGAACCGATTCGAGAATAATTTCATTTTGCAAGTAATGCCGCAATCGCAATACATTCGTTGACCTACGTTGGCTGATCCAAAAGCAAACATAGTATTGTTAAATATTATACTAATTCTGTGATTATGGAAATATAATTGTCAATTTCAGTTGAAATTATTGTCAATGTCCAGCTTTTAATAACATACCGTGTGTCCACAGGAGGACGCACCATAGGGATAACCAAATAGAATAGAAATCGGCTAATGCTGTAGTCGCCGGCACGCTAAAACGTTGTTTTCTGGCTTCTGACTCGCCACTGTATGAAACAATATTGTTATAAATGGTACAAGCAAAGGGACGGTGGTCATAGCACTGGTTGATATTTATATTCTATTAGCATTATCTTATCTCTATGGTGCGTACTCCTGTGGACACACGGTATATCCAATCCTTGAGCGTACGTTTATACAAAACCAGAGTAACTTGAATTGGGGTTGGCAAAATGTAATAAAAAGCAACACTGGAAATATACAGGGTGCTCGATTAGACTCATAGCTTGATGGCATGTTGCTGAAGTCATTTAGAGTTGAACTTGTTCCACGGCCATATGCTCGAAAATACATTGCTTCTAAGATACGGGTTGTCAGAGGAGATTGTTTTACTGAACGTCTGGTTTCACCAATGTACACAGCATTACAGAAGCAAAGGCTTTTTAAACCTGATATGGTGTTCAATTTCTGCGGAGGAGAATATGTGAGATTTTAGCCGAAGGTTTGTTTGTTTTTTTCACAATCAGTCACTTGGTGAATATAGGCAAGAAAGGTTATTGCTGCAGAAGGTTTTGTTTTCGGAGGAAGGGTATTAATTGAATACCACTTCATCAAAAGGTGCTTACAGTTTACATGAAACCTTTTATGAAGGTAGGCGAAACTTTAAGTTCTTCTACATCAAAAATGACATGATCCAATGGCGGAAGGGCCATTATTACATTATACGAGGTGTATTTTAATTTAATATCCTTTAATATATACGAGCTTAGTCTTTACCTTGTTAAGCAAGCATTTTAGGAAAATTATTTATACTAACTTTGTCTTACTAGAAACGTAGAACATCCACGTTTCGTAATAATATCATTTTCACTAGATGACTATTTGCATTGTTGGAACTCTAGAAATGAGTTTTAATTTTTAATTATAAGATTTGTAAACATAGATTAAGTATTTTTCAGATTAGCGCGGAATTAATTCTCTCAAAATTCCTCACAGCGTTTTCTGATTACCTACTCAAAGTATTGAGTACGACTCGATTTTATCCGTTCACATGTATTTTATTTTTATTTATTTATTTTATTTATTTATTTCGGGGTCGCAACAAGCACAAGGCTCAATTACAGCAACCCACAATTAAAAATTAAAATTACAGACTCTCAAGACGAAAGCAAACATTATCGATAATAGAAAAAAAACACAATTAAACATAAAAAGCCGGAATGCAAAATGAGAACAAAAACAGTATACACTTAACTAGAATAACAATTGTAAAGTTTAGCTTTGAACGTCTGAAGGGAATCAAAATGAATATCTAGCGTGTTACAATTAGACAAATAAAAATTATAAAGCAATGATAATCTTGTTACAGGAGAGTTGTTAGCTGAACTAGTTCTGTTAAAAGGGATACCAAGCAACGCAACACTTCTAGTATTACCAATAGGGATTCTAAAAGTAAAGTTAGATAAAAGATCTGGGCTATCCAACTTTTGGTTAAAAAGCTTGTATAGAAGTATAAGATCCAATATTTCTCTTCGCCTTTTTAGAGAACCGATTGCAATATGGTTGAACGGAAATTTAGTAGAAAAGAATCGTATAAATTTATTTTGAATACCTTCTAACCGATCTATATATGTACTGTATTGGGGGTTCCAAACAGTGCTGCAGTACTCTAAATGACTTCGGATCAAAGAGAAATAAAGGATCTTAAGCGCATCGGGATTTGTGAAGTGTTTGCACGTTCTAATTAGAAATCCTAACATTTGATATGATTTCCTGGCAATTTTATCAATATGGATATCAAACAGTACCTTATTATCTATCGTGACACCCAAATCTTTTATATTAGTAACTACTTTGAGAGGATCAACGCCCAAAAAATATTGGAAGTCAGTAACCTGTCGATTACGTGTGAATTTGATTTGGTAGCATTTTTTAATGTTTAAGATTAAACTATTTTCTTTGCAATATGCATTCAATCTGTTTAAGTCGGTTTGAAAATTTATACAATCTTGGATATTAGAGATAACAGTGAAGATTTTAAGATCGTCGGCGTACAATAGAAACTTGGTGAACCGAAAACAGCGGGAGATATCGTTTATAAAAATAATGAAAAACAAAGGGCCTAGGTGCGACCCTTGAGGAACACCTGACGAAACAATTTTTGGTTCAGATTTATAGCCATTAACTACAACAAGCTGAGATCTATTTCTAAGATATGATGATATCCATTGAAGGAGATTACCATGGATGCCGAACGAGTTAAGTTTTGCTAATAAAATTGTATGGCTGATTTTATCAAAAGCTTTGCTGAAATCTGTATAAACAGCGTCAACTTGCTGCCGTCTGTCCATGCTTTTTAATATATATTCTGTATAAGAAAGTAAATTAGTGTTGACCGACCTACCAGTAAAAAATCCGTGCTGTTGCTGAATGATAAAAGGTTTTACCGACGAAAAAATTACGTTATAAATTATTTTTTCCAAAACTTTGTTAAAAATGCAGAGTTTAGAAATAGGCCGATAGTTTTCAACGTTATCTCTATTGCCAGATTTGTATATAGGCACGACATGCGAAGTTTTCCAGATTGCAGGGCAACAGCTTTCACGTAATGATTTATTAAAAAGAATGGATAAAGGAAGAGATAGGCTTGAAGCACATTGCTTTATAAAAAGCGCGGGGATGCCATCGGGTCCTGCGCCTTTGTTCGCATCGAGAGCTATTAAAATTTTAAAAACAGTTTTATCAGAAATTTTAATATTAGAAATAGATAAATTGGTAACCATTTTATAGATCGTTTCACGATTATCAACATGTTTTTCACTAGAAAATACAGACTGAAAATATGTGGAAAATAAATTACAGATTCCAGGACCATCGGAGGCCGTAGCACCTGCATATTGCAAATTTGAAGGAATTCCAGCACATAGCTTTTTATTAGATACAAATGACCAAAATTGTTTAGGATTTTCCCGAATATTATTTTGCACATCTAACAAGTACTGTTTGTGACTTAAGCTAATTAAATTTCGCACACGCTTTCTAAGCAAGCTAAATATATTATAGTAGTGCAAGGTTTTGTATCTTTTAAATTGCCTGTGTGCTGATTGTTTTTCCCGAAGCAGTCTTATAATTGCAGGCGTGAACCAAACAGGGTACTGTCGACTTCCAATATTTTTAGATGGGACGTGCTGAGTAATAATGCTATTAATAATAAAGTAGAATTTAGTAACACTCTGGTCAGTATTTAGATTACGAAATTCTGTGTACCAGTCTAACGACGACAGTTTTTCATTTATAATTGTGTAATTGGCCCTTTTAAAAATAAACATTTTTCTAGGTGCTTTACCAATTGCAGTAGAGGCACTACAGTTTAAATACATTTCTAATGGCATGTGGTGATTATCTATTTTGACGAGGGGCTCATCACACTTGTCCAACTTTACGTTGTCGTTGTTAGATAGTACAAGATCGAGCAATCTGTTGTTAACATTTAATACATGATTAAATTGCATAAGATTGCAAAAAGATAAACAATCAACAAGTTCTTTGGCGCTAGTATCATATGAGTGTTTAGGAATTAAATAATCCAAATTATTTTGGCGCTCCCAAGCCAGATTTGGGAGATTAAAATCACCACAAATAAGAATCATATCACCATCTGGCAAGGAATTTGCTATAATCTGTAAATTATTAACAAAAGTAATAAAGGCAAGACGATCAGTAGGAGGAAGATAAACACAGCACACATGTAACTTTCGCATTTTTGAAGAGCTGGTTGTAGATATTGATACCCACAAATCCTCGGCATTGGTGCACCACATGGGTTTTTCAATACACGATAGGTGTTTGCGCACTGCAATCAGGACTCCACCTCCATCAAGTTTGTGCGAAGTTGCCACCGAACGATCCCTTCTGTACACTGCGTAATCGCCACACATCACTTCGTGATTGTAAACGGAGTTATTTAAATTAGTTTCTGTGAAACAGATTACATCAAAGCTACACTTTACGGAACTTAGATATGTTTCATTGGTTTTTGTTCGTAGACCACGAACGTTTTGGTAATAAACTGAAATGTCCGTCACCATAATTATAAAACAAAATAATAATTAATGTAACCACAGTACACATAGCCGATTACGAGTGGATGACCTACAGCTTTAGGAGATCGTTGTCCGAGTTAATTACTTTTATTGGGGATGTATCGTCCTTCCGCATAAATATTCGGCAGTTTTTCACCCACACGTACTTGAAATTTTGGTTTTTAGCCACCTCCCTGGTTTTCTTATACAATAATTTGTTGGCAGGGGTTAAATGGTCACTGACGTAGATAGTTTGCGGTGAACCTTCCATTTTTAGATCCGCAGTGGATAAGCCTTTACGGTTCTTAAAGCAAGCTAAAAATTCGTCTTTTTTGCTGCGGGAAACTAGCTTTATTACAATATTACGGGGCGGATTTGATGAATTAGAAATCGCCGGTACACGATGGCCAATATCGATGTCACTTTTAGTTATAGAGCAACCAGTTAGTTTGCCAATTTCGGATAGTATATCGTACACGTTTTCATTTGGTTTTTCAGGAAAATTTTGTATCTCTAAATTATTCATTCGTGAATATTGCTCTAGAGCTGCTAATCTTTTGTTAAGATCGACAACTTCTTCTTTTAAGACGGCATTTTCTTTTTGGAGAACGTCGATTTTCTTTAGTTGAGACTCAAAATTTTTTAGACTGCGATCAAATTCCGTAACCTTATCACTGCAAAAGGTTACGGATCGAAGAATTTCGTCCTGGGTTTTGCTAACGTGGGACATAATATCACTTTTCATACCTTGCAAGAGCTGTTGTAGATACGCAGCATTAGATACCTCAAGGCAGGGATCTTTTTGCACCACTTGGCCGTTTTCTTCGTAATCTTCTTCGACGAGCAAAGAATTATTTCCGCGACAAGTGACGCACTTCCAAGATGCTCCCGATGATTCTAAAGTATTCAGTTGGGTAATGGATAAGCCGACGCATTTTAGGTGATAGAGCTGTTGACAATTCCCATAGCACTTGACACCTGGTGATTTTTTTGTCACTGGCATGGTACAAATAGTACACGACCCCATTATCAACCCAATGATGGTTTGTTGTGATTGTTTGGAATAATAAAATTAGGAATTTGCACTAGTACAATTAACCCTTCAGTACCCGTTTACGGTCTGTGAGACCGAACAAACACATGATGCAGTTTATTACTTAATGTTCTAGCGTTAGTTTACCGCCCATTTCACTACCTTCCTATATATTTCCATTGAAGATCCGTATGTAGTTTTGAGTTCGTGCGTGCAGTGGTTTAAAAGTTATTTATAGTTTCGATTTCAGAGGCCGAAGCGGGTACCCGCGTTGTTTTTATTTTTACCTTTGATATACGACTAATGTCAGGAGAAGGAAGTATTTTCGGCATTTTTAGTAACACTGTTATACTAAAACATTATTATAGTCATGGCAGATTTTATGAGAAAGAACAGGCGCGACTAGAACAGACGATGCGAGATATAATAGCGGAGGAGGATGTCGACAACGCGTTTTATGATGATGTGCGATCGTCTGACGAAGATAATTTATTGGAAACTAGGGAAATGACCAGTGACACTGAACAGGAAATATCTGATTATGAAGACGTTAGTGAACAAGAAACTAATGCCATAAGATATCTCATTATTTTTATGGAGGTGACAGAGGGTGTCGGTCTGTGAGACCGGTGCGGGTACTGATGTCTTACAATTCTGAACGGGTACTGGAGGGTTAACAAAACTTAACTGCTTTTGCACAACGATGCTTACAGCCCGAGAGGCACAGGTTAACTGATAATGGTATAAATATAAAATTTTTCCGCCGTGGCTAGACTTTCTCTGTTATGATAGGACTAACACAGTATATACTAATATATATTGTGTTCAAACTGCAAGATTTTTTTTCAATTTTGTAGACAATTACATAAAATTTTATTTTTTAAACGTAGATTACCTTCGTGAGGTCTCAAATAAATTCAACTGGAGAATATCTTATTCTGTATCATGAACACTTCGGAAGAAAAAAGCAAATGGAACTGGGATGAACACATCTCCAGAGTGAACAGTAATTAATTGACGTGCCTCACACAGTACGGACACCGGAAAAATAGTTGAGAAAACATGGGAGACGAAGGAAGGTCTACATAAAAGAAAATAAGGGGGAGGTCTATACACTAGCGGAATAACAGTGGTTTGTATAATAATAATAAAAATAATCATCATCATAAACTAGTAATGCTCAATAGTTTTCATAGCAACGTACCAATATGCAGGTGATCTCTTTATTTTCATATTTGATTGAGTTTAAGATGTACTATGCAAGACAAAAAACTGGGACAACTCTTGATAGAGACTGTGGCATAATCTGATTAGCTTAAACAAAGCTTTAAACAATTACATTTATTATAACAATTTTGATTCTTAGCAACTTCCAAACAAGTTGACGGATAACTTAGAAATACCTAGCGACTGTACATATTAAGGCAGTCACATTCACAACAGACCATACTAACTGTCCCAGTTTTTTTGTCTTGCATAGTACATTGCTCAGATATGTCGGTCATGTAGTGAGAATGTCCAAAAATAGATGGCGTGTAAACTTTTTACAACAAAGATGGTACACGGTACAGCTTTAGTTATTTAATTTTCGCCTTTTACCAGGTCTGCTTGTCCACCCTTCATTTAAAGTCAGTTTATTTTGGGAAACATTCGTTTACTGCACATTATAGAGCTTTATATGATGTTAAACATGCATTATTAATAAACCCGAAGTTATCAATGAATAAAAATAGTTACCCCTTAACGGAATCCACCTGTTAATTTCTAATTCTGTTCTACCTTATTTCAATTCTAAAACAATTTTGAGGAAATTCAACCTTTGAAACAGTGTTACAATATTCACAATACTATTTTTGCTCCTGAATCAATATAGGCGCACGAGTGCAACGTGGTAGGGGCCACAACACTCGATAAATAATAAATGCAGCATGAATCTTTTTTAATCCGTTTTGCATTGTTCTCAATCGAATTTAACCCACGCTAGCGACTCTAATTGAAAATGCGCACTCATATTTGAAGTTCGTACTGTATAATCCAAATTATAGTCGAATTCAGATTTCGAAACACATTTCTTGTTTAAGGTAAATAACCGTTGAGCGTTTACTGATAATTTTATGTGTGATTTTCGGCAAAAGAGTCATAGCAGGTGATATTAATACATTTGTATTTACACTTTAAGAAGGTATGTTTAATCTTTAAACCTGTATAGCTGTTAATCTTCATTGACGTTTTTCGTCGCACGAATTGTATTTGTATTTGCAGGGAATGATCAGCGAAAGGAATGAAGACAATCAGTAAAATGTAAAAGAAGACATGATTATTACAAAATTCTGGTAAGTTATAAATTACATTTACAAAATTTTTTTACTAATTATGTTTTTTTCCCTCGTCTAAAAGACTTTAGATCTTCACATTTCAGGGTCCCTAGATGACGAAAAACAGGTTTTCTCATTTCTGTCTATCTGCCTGCCTGTTGGCGGTATGACTCAAAAACGATTTGTTGAAGGAAGATAATATTTGCATACACATTATATATCTACCAGGCATGAAACCGAAAAAAAATCAGACAAATAGGGTAAGCACCTTAAAAAGTTAAATTTTGTTTATTTTTGCTTTAACTTAGAAATAGATACAAGTAATAATTTGTACATAAAGCAGGCTTTATTCTTGCCAAAAATGGGATCCAGCAGATACAGGATAAATGTTACATGAGACAAAAAGGAACACGTAATAAGTGCGTTATGTTAAATATAGCTGCATCGAAAGAATTCGAAGCGTTCCGGTGGATCACGGAGCGAATGCCCGCTTGACCCGTGAACTACCGCCGAACAATGAAACGAATGCGCCGGCCCATTCGCAGGTTGTGAATTTCGAGTCTCATCACAGGTAATATTTTTATTTTTGCTTTAACTGAGATACAGATGAAAGTAACAATTTGCAAATAGTTTAGGTTTTACACTTGAGGAAAATTGCACCGATCAAATACAGAGTAAATGCTGTAAAGCAGAAAAAGGTGTCAACGAAAAATAGGTTCTATTTAAGACAGCCGGGACGTACACATGTAGGAATGGCCCGTTCCCTTCCAATATCCCGCTCAGCATTAGAATCGCATACGCAGCCGCCTGCTCTTCGAATTCGATCACCGACGTTTTTTTTATTTGAAAAGTTATGTAATTTATTATAAACCGGAAGATATTTTTACCTCTAACTTAATTTGATTTTTAAAATGATTTAGTGTCAACATCCACTAACGAGAGAAGTTCTGAGTAAAACGCTTTACAGATTTTTTAACATTTTCCTACAAGTAGTTATAAATTACATTTATAATGCGTCATATATACCCAGAGTAATATAATATGTATGCTACCTTAGCGGTGTACATGCTGGTGCTTTATAAGCCGAAACCCTTTATAAGCTAGCATCTGGTGGTACAGAGCTCAACTTGCCCCGTGTTCAGAGTTATAAAGTTGGAGCGCATCTTTTTTGTGCGGGCGTAGCAACCATTGTGTTAGATGTGTGTCTTGGTGATGTGTGGACCTTGATACTTGATCTCTTAGGTCTGTAGTTCTGAGTAGAGCACAGTTAAGTGCCCAAGTGCGAATGGTTTCAACAGACCCGATACTGGTCGCCAGGGCTGCGGAAAAATACCGCCCACCGTGGGGTTCGAACGGAGAACTTGTAATACAAGCCTAACGCTCTACCAACTGCGCTATCCGGATTTTTCTAGAGTAACATATAAATTAATTACATATATAAAAAATTGTTGTGATCGATGCATTTAACACCACATACTGACCAGAAATTGTGTACTGATTGGAGAACATTACATGTCTACCAGTTAGTGGTTTTTATGATTCTAGTCGTTAATATCGTAATACTACGAGTTTTGAAAAGTTTTTACACTAGTTTATGACTGGGAAAAGGCGCCTCAAAGTCAAAGGATAATAAATTTATTAACACCAACGTAGCAGTTATTTTTCATATTATAAGGTCAAAAAGCCAAAATACATTTTTGTAGTGTTGCTACAAATACGCTTAAGAAATGAATATATTGTTATGTTCCATCCCGCATTTAAAATATTATTATTTTACGTAAATTCTTTCAGCGTCTAAGTGCGTTAAAAAACCGTTATCAAGTGGCTTTGTGTCCAACAGTAATTTATGAAAGTCATGTCGTAACTTTGACAACTGACAGCTCAAGTAACTCAACGCGCTGAATCCTTTGTAATGCACTTTATTATTTTAGCCCCTTTATTGACAGTTTGTTTTACGTCCAATTTTTCCAAAGAAATTTTAGGATACCAGTTACAAGTAATTTATGAATTAGTTTGTTTTACATATAAAGTTTCTACCACTAGTAGTTGCTACTAATTGCAATTTGGGATTTATTTCGTACCTACGGCTTTTCCCCACATTTATCCTTTTCGATGCGGTTTCAAGATTGCCAAGCGAACATTGTATGTAGTGCGAAAGCAATTGAAACATATGTATTTTCAGTTAATTTTAGAGGCACCATATAACACAAATAGTTTATATTGTGTATTAAGCAACTGCTGCGGCTCAATTCAACATACATGCAACAATTTTTAATCTATGTTATTAGACAATACTATAATCGCATAACTGTTTGCTTTCAGAAATACACTTTGATGTTGTTACGGTATTAAAAGAACTTTACGACACCCACCCAAGGTGAGCATCGCACCACGGAATCAGTCCTGAAAAACTGGCACACTTGCCCTGAAATCGGTTCGACATAGGCTAAAAGGCCACGGCTGGGACGCTCAGGGAGTCGGGCGTGAGTCACACGATACGTTCTGGGCAAGCGTGTGGTGGCATAATATATACAGGGTATGTCGAAATCATGAGGGCGCCACCAAGCCTGTCTTAACCCGGCTAACCGGGCCTGGACGGTTAGACGGGAGCGAAGCATGCAAAATACTCCGCCAATAGGATTACTCAAGAGTTGCAAGGTCAAATAACAATTTCGGGATTGCCTTATGCGAGGATTGTAATTAGGTGTCAATCCGACCGCGACTACGCAGCTGTCTCACCCACCTGCACGCTCAAAGCTTCCTCGTTCAGTACAATGAAGGGGGCGTCTATCTGTAACAGAACATGCACAAGTCGAAACAAAACAATAGTTCCCTTAACTAACCAATCATATATTGAACTTCGGGTTACAATGGGGCAGCAGAGTGCGTCGCCCTATATCTATACTTAACCTATAATTGAGGGCACCAGCTGGCACGCGCGCTCTAAACTTAACGACAGATGTTGAACAGTAGTGAACAGTAATGAACAGTAATGAGCAATAACGAGCAGTAATAAGTAGTAATGAGTACAAATATGCGCGTCGCCTTATGCGGCGGACAGCGAAGATTTAAATTAGCACTCGCGGCATGGACAGTCTGCAAGTCTGAATGAATGCACAAGAGCAGTAATAAGTAGTAATGAGTACAAATATGCGCGTCGCCTTATGCAGCGGACAGCGAAGATTTAAATTAGCACTCGCGGCATGAACAGTCTGCAAGTCTGAATGAATGCACAAGAGCAGTAATGAGTCCAAATATGCGCGTCGCCTTATGCAGCGGGCAGCGAAGATTTAAATTAGCACTCGCGTTCACAGCGGTAATCAGGTTAAAGACACATACCTTAATGCGTAGGCGGCGAGGGAGCCTGGTACAGATGAGTTGCGACAGGCTGCAGTCGTAGGTGGCAGGTACCTTCGATGTTACAACGGCTATAGGGGTGAATGCACAACCGCCTTAATGGCGACGGGAGACGCGTCAATGACGCGTACAACGGGACGACAAAAAAAATGGGCCACTTTCGTTCTGCGGAACAAATCCTCGTAGGTCGAGATGAAGGGGGCACAACCCCTTACTTACGGAAGCAGGAACTGGGCTCAAAAACACCCACGCTACGCCGAAGACAATTCGAAAACTCCGACTCACAACCACCACACGAGCGTTCTCTGCAACGGGCTGCGGACCACTGCCCAGAGGGAAGCGTTGGCAAAGGTCACCTTGGCCGCGTCCCCACGTGACTAAACCTTGGCAGCCAATCGCAAGGCGATAAAATGAAACAAGCCAATGCCGGCACCAATGGCATCACGCCTCGACGGCGTGCCTCCTAGGAGATTCGGAATTCGGAAAAACGCCATCAGAGGGGAGCTCCAACCGACGAAAAATACTGCTTCTGGGGCTAAATATGTGCGAAATCGTGATTCTGAAATTAGGCGATGGAGCCAAATAAAGAACTAAAAGGGCTTAGCATACGGGCACGCTGCCCTAAAGCCTAGGTGGCCATTTAAAATACCAAAATGACCTAACACTCCCCTTACTTGAAAGAGAGTTCCCCGAAGTCTCTTAAAATCAACGGGGCATTTTGGCTGCGGCGCCACGAGCACTCAAACGACCGGAAACGCTGATACGATAGCTGTACCCCCAAAGGAATTACGCACACCGGCCACCAGATAGGGTACGACAGGAGGGAAGAGAGAAGAGGAAGAAGAAAGACTGGATACGCCAGTGGAAATACGAAAATTGGGTAGGACCTGGCGGTTCGCTGATGGCTAGCACACACTCCCCGGACCACGGAAGACGGGCGACAAGAAAACTAGCTGTCCCAAAAGGAGTGGCGCTCCGCCAGGGGTCCACAAAACGATTCGTGTCTGGCTCCCCCGGGGAACCAAACGGGCAAAGACTAGGCAGACTGAGGACAGTCTCGCCGATCCGGCTCGACTGCCCCTCCCAAAATAGGAGTGCCACCACAACGGTTCGCAAAACCACGTCGATAATCGACTACCACGACGATAAAAAAAAAAGGTAACCGACCAGACCCGAAACGGGTGTGGCACGCACTGCGGCGGCGGCCACGAAACGCCGACTGGACCTTAACACCGGGTCCATGACGGTCGCCTAACAGTGCGGTTTTGGAAGGTGGAAAGAGAAAGAGAACAACGGGGTTGGGTAGTCGTCGCCGGGACGCGGTAGATAGTAATGACAAGGGGAAAAGAAAGGTAAAGATAGAGCATAGAGAAGGAGGGTTTGGGGTTCCAAATTGAAACCGTGAAAATATCTAATAAAAAAAAAACGCGCGGTTAGCGCTTGTCAAAATCGGGTCAATAGAACGTCTTACTCCCATGCACACTTCCGACCAACCGTTCCAAAAGAACATGGGGAGGGGGGGGGGAAGGGATAAGTCCCTCGCAACCTGTCCCACAAGCCACCTGAAGAGGGCACGTTGCGCGTCACGGGATCGGCGCATTGTGGGGTTCCCACAACAAGGAAGCTCGGGGAAAGGCAGGTACTACTGAAGATACGGCTCTAAGCCGGCGGTATGGCCGTCAAGGCCTACAACAAAAAAGGAGGGGGGATTAAGGAAAACGGGCGCTAGTAGACTAAACGTCCGTGGGATTGGGTTTTAGGTCTTTCGCGTGCCAAGTGCCTTTCGGGGCACCAGTCTCGTCGGACAGCTCGTAAGTGGCAAGCGAAACTTGCCGACTGATATAAAACGGCCCTATAAATTTTGGAGCCAACTTGGCGTTAAAATATTTCGCCGCATCGGAAAGTACGTAATTTCGTCGCCAGACGGTATCGCCAACGGCAAATTGAGCCGGGCGCCTTCGCAAATCGTATGTCGCCTTGGAGGCTTTGTACGCCACGTCTAGTCGCTTGACTATGTCTTCATATACCGACCTTAACGCGGGAGTCCGTCGTAACAAGTCTTCGCGACTCTCTACTCGTATTTGTTCCGAAACATCTACCTCCTCGGGGTTATTGGCGCGCGTCCCCTCTAACTGTATCTCTCTGCCGAAATTGGCGAAATATGGGGTCATGCCGGTGACTTCGTGTACTGCGGTACGCACTGCGCAAGCGACTTTCGACAAATACTTATCCCACTCCCGGTGGTTGTCTTTCACGTACGACGCTAGCATAGTTTTTAATACTCGATTAACGCGTTCTACGGGGTTGGCCTGCGCATGGTAATGCGCGTTAAAGATAATTCGTGATTTATACGTATCGGTAAGCTGTCGGAATTCTCTACTGCGAAACTGTACGCCGTTGTCAACCAAGACGTACTGAGGTGCTCCAAAGAGCAAGAAAACATCGTTCTCAATTTTCTGAGTCACCGCGGTCGCGGTGGCGGTACGCAACGGGAAGAAAAGGGTAAATTTGGTAAAGTAGTCAGCCACGGACAGAATATATACGTAGCCTTTCTTTGAACGGGGCAACGGCCCTACAATGTCGATAGATATCATTTGCCACGGCTTATCCACCACGGGGTGACAACACATCAAGCCGGCCGGGCGTTTTTGTTCGGGTTTCTGCGCTAGGCACGTCGCGCAACGGTTAACGTAACGGGTCACATCCGCCTTAAGTTTAGGCCAGTAATACTGTTGAGCGATACGGCCGTAAGTCTTATAAATGCCTAAATGGCCTGCGGTAGGTTCGTCATGGTTTTTGCGAAGAATCTCGGCACGTTGAGGCTTCGGAACCACCTCTTTCCAACTCGTGCCTTCGTCCAATTCGGGGTATTTTACGTTGACATGTTTAAACAATTTCCCTCGCGATAGTTTCCACGCCGAATACTTGAATGGTCTTTCTACGACGCGTGTACACATGCGCCTATACCAACGGTCAGTTCGACTGTCGTTCGGCGCCTGAACGCCGGCTTCGGGTTCTCCAGAATCGACAACTGAGACTACATCTATTTCGGGTATAGCACGGGACAGCGCATCCGGAACGACGTGGTCTTTTCCCTTCCGGTGTTTGATCGTGAAGTCGTATTGTTGGATACGAACAGCCCAACGGGCGAGTCTCCCGGTGGGTTCCTTAAGATTATTTAGCCAGATAAGTGAATGATGGTCAGTAACGACTGTGAAGTGAGTGCCTTCTAAATACGGACGTAACTTCTCTATGGCCCACAGGACGGCCAAACATTCGCGTTCCGTAACCGAAAAATTACGCTCAGGCTTCGTAAGAGTCCGACTAATGTAACAGATGACTTGTTCTTGGCCATCAACGGTCTGAGTCAGCACGGCGCCGATACCAACATTGGAAGCGTCCGTCTGTACGATAAACGGGAGAGAAAAATCGGGACATGACAAAATGGGTGCCGAAACTAGGCAATTTTTGATGGTTGTAAATGCGACTTCGCATGACTCGGTCCACTCAAACTTCTGAAACTTTTTCAATAACGACGTCAGCGGAGCAATAATGGCTGAGAAATTTGGTATAAAACGCCGATACCACGATGCCATGCCGACAACTCGCCGTATCTGCGAAACGTTTCTAGGTCGCGGCAAGCTAAGAATCGCCGAAACTTTATCGGGGTCGACTAAAAGTCCTTGGGCGTTAACGACATAGCCCAGGTATCGTAATTCCGGTTGGCAAAAATGACATTTATCACGACCCAGTGTTAAACCAGCGTCGTTTAGTCGCTGCAATACTTCGTCTAGAATCTCGACGTGCTTTTCGAAAGTCGGGGTACAAATAATCACGTCATCTAAATAGACAAAGACGTAAGGTTCCAATTCGGGACCCAACACATGGTCGACGAAACGTTGCCAAGTCGCTGGCGCGTTATGAAGCCCAAAGGGCATGCGAGTAAATTGAAACAAACCGCGCCCGGGTACTGTGAAGGCCGTTAGTTCCTTAGATTTCTCTTCCATTTCAATTTGCCAGTACGCGGATTTGATATCAAGCGACGTCATGAACCGGGCATCGCGTAAGCGATCCAAAATCGAAGACACGTAAGGTATCGGGTAGGCGTCCTTCTCGGTGACGCTATTTAATTTACGAAAGTCAACGCAGAAACGATAGGTTCCATCTTTCTTTTTAACTAGTAAAATCGGGCTCGACCAGGCTGAACGAGAACGTTCCACAACGCCTGATTTAAGCATACTGTCCAACTCAGCATCGATATGCGCCTGCATTGCGGGAGAGACCGGATAGTACCTTTGTTTAACCGGTGCCGCCTTAGTAGTGATTTTATGTTGAACGTACTTGGCGCAGCCGAGTTCGGGTTTAGCGATAGTAAAATGTCGGTTTACGAGAGTGTCTAATTGGGCTCGTTGATCCGAGTTCAGGTCGAACATAGACTGCAAATTGCCGGTAGGAGTATCAATGGCCGCTACGCCGGGTTTTGAGAATTCCCACTCCCCTCGAAACACGTCTGGGACTATTCCCACTGACTTCCAAAAGTCTATCCCCAGGATCAGGGTGTGCGGAACCTCCGGAACTATCAAAACATCGATAGCTACCACTCTGTTATTTAAACGAATAGGTAAGTGCAGGGTACCTAGACTGGTTACGGTCTGTCCATTTGCCACTGAGCAAACGGGTCTCAGCTTCTTATTTATGTGCAGGCCTACAGTACGCAACACGTCCCAACCCTTAGCTCCTAAGATCGTTCGATTCGCTCCTGAGTCCAACAAAGCTAACAACTCGAAACCCACGATTTCAACAGTCACATGCGGTCGACGGTCATCAGATGACCTTTCTAATACGTAATCGAGAATGACTTTATTTTTCTTAAATTTGGTCTCGCGCTCCTCGATAAGTCCCTTCATAAATTTAGTCGAATTGCTAAACACGCGCGAGGACACTGCTCGACCGTTCAGCGTCTCGCGGGGTCGTTTCCCTGTCCCCTATCTCTTGCTCGACAACGAGGACAAGTGTTTACGGTCACTTCAGGTTTGCCGCAACGGTAACAGAATTTCTGCCGCGGGGTCGCGAACACCTACTGGCTCTATGGCCTGGTTCGTTACAGTTCCAACACCGCATGCTTGACTTGGGTGCCGGTTCTCGGTTCCTCCTCTCGGGAGTATTAACGTCACGCGTTTCGACAACATCAACTGGGCAAGTTTCCGCGATAGGCGCGACCTCGACGTATGCCAAGTCTGTTTCTAAGTCAGACTTCTTTCTAGAAGGTGGCACGTAAGTTTCAATGGCATAGCGCCGTTCTTCAATCTTCCGTCCGTATAGCGCTAGCTCGTCGATCGACCGGACTTCCGTCAATCCCAACTGGGTTTGGTATAATGGTGAAATATTATGCAACAAAATACGCAACTGTTTCTCCTCGGGAACCGCTTCGGTCAGGCGCGAAAACATTGTGCGCATGATAGCGATATAAATGCCCATACTTTCCGTAGGGCCTTGCGTGCGACGTCTAATTTCGTCCAACAACCGTTCATCATAATTAGCAGGCTGAAACTCTAGACGCAATAAATCGACTAACTGTTGCCACGTGTTAGGGGTCGCTCTATTCGCGCGATACCATAGCAATGCGTTGCCCGAAAACAAATCGATGGCCTGCATAAACAACTCTTCTTCGGTAAGGTTTCTGGCCACTCTGAGTTCGTTAACACGCTCGATGAAAGCGTTGACCGACAGACCTTTCGGGTCACCTGAGAATTGTATGTTCCATTTCGAAACAGGGGTTGCCTTAAATGAGATCGTACGCGACATCGGCGCAACAAAACTCGGAGTCGACATAGTTGCCGCCGTCGTAGTTGTAGTCGTCGTCGCGACGGTAATGATAGGTGCGACACCGGACGTCGATGGCAGCGTTACGGCGCTTTCTTCCTCAGCCGTAGTCGTAGACGACCCTAGCTTTACTTGGTTAAGTTCGTAGGTTGAACGTTTGAGTGATAATTCCGCGAACGCTTTTTGTTTGAGCGCTCGCTCTTCCTCCGTTGTAGCTGAACTATTCGTCAGACGGTTCATTCCGTGATAGAATTTCGTTTCGATCGTAGCCGCTACTTCTTTAGTCGGGTTAGCTAAATATACCTGAATCTTTTCCTCTAATTCGCCAATCAATGTTGTCACGGCCGTGAGATCCTCCTCGAACGTATACGGGTACGGCGGTCGCGTATCCATATCTGCGCGTCCCTCCTCTCTCAATACGTCGCGTAACCGGGAGCGCAACAAGGTAACCGCGCCGGAAGCATCACGGCCTCTGATTCTCAACTCGTATTCAGCCTCCGCGCGAAGCAGGCGTTCAATATGTAGCTTTAGCACCATGTTTACAAACGGGAAAGGAACGACTTATATTATACGTCGTATAAAAAGAAAAACGTTAGCACGTGTTTGGTAAGTCATTACGTCAGATATCCGAACCAAATCGTAGACGGTCAAGACGGGAGAAATCGGGAAAAAGTGGTTTGTTACCTTTCACACGACCGATGGCTTAACGGGACTATCTGTCCTTATTCTTTGCGAAAAGACCGAACATAAGCGAAAAAGAGCAAATTCCAAAACTAGGCGGTCAACGAATGGCTTAACGAGCCTACTACCGACCAACAATGGTTACAGACAGTACTGCGCCCGAAATCGAGCGAAAGAAAAAGACAAAAAAAAGAAAAAAATCCGAAATGGGGTCGCGCGTTGTCACGCAACAAGGTCTCAGACGTTAAAGCGTCAGAATTAAGACGCACAACGGATGGGCTTAACGAGACTACTCCAGTCCAATAAGAGCAACAAGCAACAATCGGGCCGCCTAAATTAAGACACACAACGCAAAAAAAAAGAAAACCCCAAAATGAGGTCGAGCGTTGTCGTGCACCAATAGGCTCCAGACGTTGGAGCACCGAAATTAGGCGCGTTGACGAGAACAAAGGAGCCACAAGGCCCCACAAGGCCTCACACGATGGGCTGCCAAAATTAGGCAGACAACGGGTGGCTTAATAAGAAAAACGAACATACAAGGCCCCCGATGTTGGACGCCAAAATTAAGACGCACAACGAAGGGGCTTGACGAGAAGACGAATATCAGAAAAAAAAACAGGCCCACACGTTGGGATAGCCAAAATTAGCCTGTTACGGTATTAAAAGAACTTACGACACCCACCCAAGGTGAGCATCGCACCACGGAATCAGTCCTGAAAAACTGCACACTTGCCCTGAAATCGGTTCGAAATAGGCTAAAAGGCCACGGCTGGGACGCCCAGGGAGTCGGGCGCGTGAGTCACACGATACGTTCTGGGCAAGCGTGTGGTGGCATAATATATACAGGGTATGTCGAAATCATGAGGGCGCCACCAAGCCTGTCTTAACCCGGCTAACCGGGCCTGGACGGTTAGACGGGAGCGAAGCATGCAAAATACTCCGCCAATAGGATTACTCAAGAGTTGCAAGGTCAAATAACAATTTCGGGATTGCCTTATGCAAGGATTGTAATTAGGTGTCAATCCGACCGCGACTACGCAGCTGTCTCACCCACCTGCACGCTCAAAGCTTTCTCGTTCCGTCGTACAGTATTCAGTACAATGAAGGGGGCGTCTATCTGTAACAGAACATGCACAAGTCGAAACAAAACAATAGTTCCCTTAACTAACCAATCATATATTGAACTTCGGGTTACAATGGGGCAGCAGAGTGCGTCGCCCTATATCTATACTTAACCTATAATTAAGGGCACCAGCTGGCACGCGCGCTCTAAACTTAACGACAAATGTTGAACAGTACTGAACAGTAATGAACAGTAATGAGCAGTAATAAGTAGTAATGAGTACAAATATGCGCGTCGCCTTATGCGGCGGACAGCGAAGATTTAAATTAGCACTCGCGGCATGAACAGTCTGCAAGTCTGAATGAATGCACAAGAGCAGTAATAAGTAGAAATGAGTCCAAATATGCGCGTCGCCTTATGCAGCGGGCAGCGAAGATTTAAATTAGCACTCGCGTTCACAGCGGTAATCAGGTTAAAGACACATACCTTAATGCGTAGGCGGCGAGGGAGCCTGGTACAGTTGAGTTGCGACAGGCTGCAGTCGTAGGTGGCAGGTACCTTCGATGTTACAACGGCTATAGGGGTGAATGCACAACCGCCTTAATGGCGACGGGAGACGCGTCAATGACGCGTACAACGGGACGACGAAAAAAATGGGCCACTTTCGTTCTGCGGAACAAATCCTCGTAGGTCGAGATGAAGGGGGCACGACCCCTTATTTACGGAAGCAGGAACTGGGCTCAAAAACACCCACGCTACGCCGAAGACAATTCGAAAACTCCGACTCACAACCACCACACGAGCGTCCTCTGCAACGGGCTGCGGACAACTGCCCAGAGGAAAGCGTTGGCAAAGGTCACCTTGGCCGCGTCCCCACGTGACTAAACCTTGGCAGCCAATCGCAAGGCGATAAAATGAAACAAGCCAATGCCGGCACCAATGGCATCACGCCTCGACGGCGTGCCTCCTAGGAGATTCGGAATTCGGAAAAACGCCATCAGAGGGGAGCTCCAACCGACGAAAAATACTGCTTCTGGGGCTAAATATGTGCGAAATCGTGATTCTGAAATTAGGCGATGGAGCCAAATAAAGAACTAAAAGGGCTTAGCATACGGACACGCTGCCCTAAAGCCTAGGTGGCTATTTAAAATACCAAAATGACCTAACAACTCCCAAGCTACCCCTTTATGGTGGCAGAGATTCTTAAGCAGGTATTAGCGCAGAGGGACATTGTGTTGTAATGCATTGTTTAGTTGTTTTAATTGTTGTATCGTATTGGTAAAAAGAGGGTAATAAATGGTAAAACTGTTCGCTACTTTAATAATGAAACTTTGAGGCCAGGAAGAGCTTGGTTTGAAGGAGTCCTTAGTCACCCTAATGTAAAACAAAGACAAGCTGAAGCAGTAAGTAAGGCACGTGCAGCAGTAACAAAAGGTCGCATTCAAAATTGGTTCGATTAAATTTTTAAATACATCCAAGAAGAAAATCTAGAACATGTGCTTCTCGACTCTAGTAGAATTTTCAATGGGGATGAAGCTGGTTTTGCCCTATGCCCCAAGTCCGGGAAGGTTTAGGACCAGCAAAACTTAACGAGGATTTTTATGAAAGGGTTAATAATGAAAAAGAACACACCACAATCATGGGAATAACTATTTTCTGCAGATGGAAAAGTCGTTCCTCCTATGTTAATTTTCCCTTATAAAAAGATTCCTAAATCCATAGTGGAATCTGTCCCAGAAAACTGGGCTCTTGGTCGTTCAGATTCTGGATGGATAAATTCTGAGGTTTTCTTTGAATACATATCCAATCATTTTCTGCCTTATTTGAAATCTAGCAATATTACTAGGTCAGTTATACTTTTTGTTGATGGACACAGATCACATCTTACTCAACAAGTGAGTAAGTTCTGTGATGATCATGGAATAGTGTTGATATTGCTTTATCCCAATACTACGCACATTATGCAACCAGCAGATGTGTCTGTCTTCAAGCCTCTGAAATCTGGATGGAAATGTGCCGTGGGAGATTGGAAATTTGAAAATTTTCCTAAAGATGTAACAAGATATACATTTGGATACATAATCAAAGGCGTCTTTAATAATTTTGCCACAGCCAAGACAATCCAGAATAGCTTCAGAAAAAGTGGTTTATTCCCATTCGATAAAAACAATGTCGATTATTCAACATGCATTCCAAATAGAACGATTAATTCTATTAAAGAAACTGAAACCTCTAGCAACAATTTGATACTGAAAGTCCTAGAGATAATTGAAAGTAAAATTAATAAAAGAGAGCTTCAACTTTTTGTACAAACATATACAGTTAAATCTAACTGGGCGGGATCTAACGAATCTGTTAATTTGTATAAAGTTTGGTCTTCTATAAAGAATGATATATGTGTAACTGGAGTAAAGGCACCTCTTACGGCTGACTATAGAATTGAAATTACTTAAATACCAACAACACCAAATAATAATGTGGAGCATCATAGCAAAGTGTTGCCTAAAGCATGAATAGGGATCAGAAGTACATGCTGGCCATAGACTACACCTGAGCAGTTGCTGTTCCATTAGACAAAGAAGTTGGGGGGCTAAAGAGTAGATCTGTACCAGCGCAACTACTTATCTACTATAATATATTCCGGCGTCTTTTGGTTATGGTCGAGTATGTGTGTTTCTGCTTGGGGAAATCCTTTGGCGATGGGCAGATGGCAGCGGATGAGGCATAATGCAGCTATATCCTAATCAGATGTTTACACAAAAGTGAGCATAGGAGAATGGTCGCTTATGTAGTTAAATGAGGTAAAAGTGCGCGTTTGGCAGCACCTGTGGTGACAAAGCAGCCCTATTCAGAGGAGCGCTGCTTTCCCCAATCCTGGGAGAGGGTTAGAAAAGATACTCTAAACAAATGCTTGCTTCAATCAAATCAATGAGTGGTAACCACGATCGCTCATGCATTGTTCCAAACATGGTCAAAAGAAAGAGAATGTCATACAGAAGAGAAAATACAGAAATGTAGCGAAAAATGTTCGCACGTTGCAGGATAATGTGGATAATGTCTGTCCAGAAAGAAAGACCGCTGTGGTTGCTCGAGAGCTTTCTAGATATAACATAGACATAGCTGCATTGAGTGAGACCCGGCTTTGATATAAGAAATCACTTGGCTAGAGGGCTTGATAATGTACCAGTGGTAGGAGTGGGCGATATTCAAATTTACATATCGATATTCGATATCAGAATTATATCGATATTTATCGATATATCGATATTTATCAATATATCGATAAATATCTTAAAAATATCGATATATCGATAAATATCGATATATCGATAAATATCGATATTCGATAAATATCAATATTCGATAAATATCGATATTCGATATGTCGGTATATCGATATGTCGATATCCAATATTTCCATATATTGATATGGAAATAATATCGATATTTATTGATGAAACTTTGGGAAGCCATGAAAGGAATAGGAATTCAAAGTAAAATAATCAACGCAGTAAAGAGCTTATATAAAGACAATAAAGTAAAAATAAAAGTAGGAAATAAACTATCTAAAAGTTTCCAAACAACAAAAGGCCTTTTGCAGGGCTGTCCTACATCACCGACACCCTTTAAAATATTCTTGGAGCAGACAATGAAACCATGGAAGAGGAAGTGTGAAGAAATGGGAGTACCAGTGGGAGACGAACATCTATACACGCTGAGTTTTGCGGACGACCAAGTTCTCATAGCACAGGACGAGGATGATCTCAGCTATATGGTAAGGAAATTGGAGGAGGAGTATACAAAAAATGGGTTGGAGATAAACTTCAAGAAGACAGAATATTTAAGCACAACAGAAGAAAAAGTAAAAAATTTAGAAATGGAGGATAGCCAAGAAATAAAAGGGACTGAAAAGTACAAATACCTGGAATTTATAATATCAAAAGAAAAAAGTGTGATCTTTAACTTTCCGTTTACCAGAAAATAAAACTAAAAAATAAGCATTTTTTTCATTTACCACTTTTGCGAAATATCAAAACTAGCGGAGGTCCAGGGTGTTAAAGTTTCAAATTAAGAACTAAAATTACTTAACAAACATTAAACTAAACTTAATCTAACTTAAATGGTATGTTCAAAATTATCACCATTCGCTTCTACAACTGCCTCCTACACTTACAAGCCATGCTGTTGGAGATTTGGCAACGCTGCTGGTACGCCAATTTTTGTACTGTTTATTTATAAAAATGTCTGTTCAACTGTGGCGTGTGATTAAATATTAATATGTTGGACTGCACTAAGTTTCAAGAATAGTATATTATTATATGAGCGATTATGACAGCCATTATTCATGAAGATGACATTTGCGCCACAAGCCGAAGGCGCGCGGCGCAAGTCATCTGAGTGAATAATGGCCATAATCGCGAATATAATACGATATTTTATCTGCTCCTATGCAATAGGAGCCTTGTGTTCATATTTCAGAATTATGACATTTGTGACAGCTGTTAACTTCAAAAGTCATTTAATAATAAGAATGAATTTTGTGATTGGCTACAACCTATTGAATAATGAAAATAGAATTTTCTGATTGGTTGTAATTTGCAAACTATTGAATAATGAAAATAGAATTTTATGATTGGCTGCAAACCGTGAATTATGAATCATAATTCATGGCCATTGTGCAGTAGGAGTAGATAAATACATTTATTTATATTACTGTACTGTTCGTGATAAGTGAAAGTAAATTGCTGCTAGATTTATGGGTTTTTATTAAGTATTTTACTGAAATACAACCGAGGTAAGTAACAATTTTTAGCGCATTTCTTGTAACTTTTAATTTTATATATACACGAAGACGCTGTGTAGCAACCACGACAGTACCTTAAAAAAATCGTATGCAAACTATAACATTTTCTTTTCCAATGGACCAATACCACAAGAATGTTAGACCCAAAAAAAAGTGCTGTCGTGTGTGAAATACATTTTAATGGAAAAGACATTTGAAAGCGTTAGAAAAAAGAGTGGGGAACTGCAGAATCTAATGCTGCATTACCCTCGATTAGCTGAAAATGCTGTCCCAAGCGTATTTCCAAGTTTACCAACATGTTGGTCGTCGAAAGCGCTTCAAGAAAGAACAAATCCTGAATGTAGAAGAAAGCAAATATTGGAAGGACATGCACAAACAGTGAAAGTGTTTTTAAATTATGACATCAGCAATTTTTCGAAGTTTATGGAACAATTTACGTCACACACATTTAGATGTTACTGAGCAGACAAGTCTTATGTTCAAATAAAATTATTTATAGTAGCACCGCCATAGCTTTTGCATATACGGGGTAAGGTCCATATACAGGGTGATTCAAATTAAGTGCGCACCATTGCTATCTTTGTTATTATTAATTTTACAAAGAAGGTTAAATTAGCAAACTAGTAGTGTTTTTGGCGCTGATTAATATGCAATTAATTAAAAAAAACAATCGAATAACGAGTTTGCGACAACATTAAAAACGTTTAGTTTTTTTAATGGAACACCCTGTATATCTTTTCAAGAACTTGAAATAAAAATTAATTTGTGATATAAAAGTCTTCATATACTACTGTCTTAAAATGAATATTAAAGAAGTTAGGGGAGATATTAGTTTACCTATATCAACAATACACCGTACTTACGAAAAATTCATAGTAGGCTGCTACTAAAAACAAAAACAATAACGTAAACATCAGAACTGTCAAAATCCATGTGTCGTACGTTTGGTTGTCGAAAGTAATTAGTGTTGTTTATTTATTTCAATTAAAAACTTAAAACAAGCCTGCAATGCATTTTTACAGTAGAATAATGTATCTACAGGGTGGCCAGATAAGAATGCAAAGTGCTGTATCTCGGAAACTATTCGTCGTAGAGACTTTCGGTAAAAAATTTTATGACTAAAGTGGCCAAAAGAAGACCGTGCAAAATATTTTCAGATTTCCAAAATGGTCACCAGGGAGCGTAACCGCCATCTTAAACCTTTAAAGTGATTTTTCACTGAAATCCACCTAGTAAATGTCACCAAACGATATATGCTTATTAAAGCTAAGCTTTACTCGAGTAATTTTTGTTTAACACTTTTTGACTTATCTATTAAAATAAAGTGGTGGGGGGTAATTCAATGTTTTTTTTAAATAAACAGCTGTAACTCCTAAACCACTGAACGGATTTTAACAAACTTAGTCTCGTTGGAAAAAGCATTTATTGTTCCATGATACCCATCTTACCTGTGATATGTCTAATTCTTAGTGATGCCGTTAGAGCGCGTTTTTTGATATAATAACAGAAACCTGCAAAATTCTCTAAAAAATTAAATGCAATAATCTGACTTTTTTTCATAAAAATGTAGTGAAATGATACCTAAATAGGCTAATAAAAACCGTATCTCGATATCTTATTCGTAGCCTGAAATATCGAAGAAAGAAAATTTAGTTATATAATTTTAAAAAGACGTTATTACACCGATATTTATTGTTATTTATTTGTCTTTTTTCAAGATTCAATGATAAAATTTCATAATTTAATAATTTTTAAATAATAAAAGTCTAGTTGCAAAAACATATTTTGCCGTAATTGCAAAGGCACATCTTCTAATAAAATAAGAAAATGGTTTACCAGAAAATCAAGGAACACGGCACCATTTAATAATAATAATAATAATAATAAATTGCCTTTATTTGTTAAAAATATATATATATTTAGTGGTTGATCAAAGAAATAGGGACCTATAATAGTGCCGCCCAGGATGCCACACCACCCATTGAGACTCCAATGGCCTTGATGTTGGACCTCGCGCAACCAGTGAGGATTGGTGTCAGACCAATAATGCATATTATGCAAATTAATGTTTCCATCACTTCTAAAAATGGCCTCATCCGTCCAAAGAATTTCAGATAAAAATTCTCTATTTTCCCTAATCATGCCCAACATCCAATGACAATAATCTATCCGTCGGTCAAAGTCTTCGTTATTTAAGGCTTGATGTAAAACCATATGATATGGGTGTAGTCTAAAAATTTGAAATAACAAACACATTGTGAAACATGTAAGGTAGTATTTTTAGTGACATAAAAACTTACCTGTTTAGACTAGTAGTACGTGATATACCCAACGCGCGAGATATTGCTCTCGTACTAACGTGGGGATTCAATTCCACGTCTGCTAAGACATTAACAATATTGTCTTCCGTTGTTCTAGCAGAGTGTCTTCGCAACTGAGGTCGAAAGCTGCCAGTATTACGCAAATTTTGCAGTAAACGCGGAAAAATTCTCTCATCGCATAAACGCCGATTTGGATTTCGAGCTCTGTATACTCTTTGAGCCAATGCCGCATTTTGAAGACATTCAAAATATACCGCAATCATATCGACAGCTTCATCATTTGTAAAAGGCATTTTAATAGTTTCAAGGCCTTACTTGAGTGTGCAACGAACACAAATTACACTGTCTCTATAAGTATAATTTTAATATTTGTTGACAAGTCGATTTTAGGCATTTATTTTTCCTCAATGGCCTACTCTTCATATTCTGCCTACCTTGCACTTGCATACTAGCTGCATTGATTATTATGCCCCTACACGTTTTTTTTTAAATTTTTTGAACTAAGAATACTTTTATTATTTAAAAATTATTAAATTATGAAATTTTATCATTGAATCTTGAAAAAAGACAAATAAATTACAATAAATACCGGTGTAATAGCGTCTTTTTAAAATTAGATGATAACTAAATTTTCTGTCTTCGATATTTTAGGCTACGAATAAGATATCGAGATATGGTTTTTACTAGCCTATTTAGGTATCATTTCACTACATTTTTATGAAAAAAAGTCAGATTATTGCATTTAATTTTTTAGAGAATTTTGCAATTTTCTATTATTATATCAAAAAAACGCGCTCTAGGGGCATCACTAAGAATTAGACATATCACAAGTAAGCTGGGTTTCATGGAATAATAAATGCTTTTTCCAACGAGACCCAGTTTGTTAAAATCCGTTCAGTGGTTTAGGAGTTACAGCTGTTTATTTAAAAAAACATTGAATTACCTCCCACCACTTTATTTTAATAGATACATCAAAAAGTGTTAAACAAATATTACTCGAGTAAAGCTTAGTTTTAGAAACCATATATTTTTTGCTAACATTTACTAGGTGAATTTCAGTGAAAAATTACTTTAAAGGTTTAAGATGGCGGTTACGCCCCCTGGCAACCATCTTGGAAATCTGAAAATATTTTCCACGGTCTTCTTTTGGCCACTTTGGTCATCATTTTTTTTACCGAAAGTCGTTACGACGAATAGTTTCCGAGATACAGCACTTTGCATTCTTATCTGGCCACCCTGTACATGTTTATCTATAAACTGAAACTTGCGATAACTTCTTTAGTATTTATTTTAAGACAATAGTGTATTAAGACTTTTATATCACAAAATCATTTTTATTTTAAGTTTTTGAAAAATATACAGGGTGTTTCATTTAAAAAATATATTGTTTTAAATTTTGTCGCCAACTAGTTATTCGATTGTTATTTATTAATTGCACATTAATCAGCACCGAAAACACTACTAGTTTGCTAATTTAACCTACTTTGTAAAATTAATAATAACAAAGATAGCAATGGTGCGCACTTAATTTGAATCACCCTGTATTCCCGGCCGATGGCACTATGGTGAAAATTTCAAGTGCATTAATTAACTTATTACTTTAGTAGACTTTGTCAAAAGAGCGAATTGTTCAGGTGACACAGTATTTTATTGACGATTAAAGAATCAAAGTCTTGTCAAGCATTTTTCCGAAATGTTTAAAATTGAATATCGTGCTGTGATAAATTTTCTCACAAAAGAAGGTGTTACTCCGATAGAAATTAAAAAACCATTTGATGATATTTATGAGATCTCCTCACCTTCATTCTCCACGGTAAAATAATGGTCTAAGTTATTTGGCATGGGCAGAATATCTCTCAAAGATGATCCTCATGAAGGTCGTCCGTAACAATGGTTACTCCAGAAAATGTTGCATAGTTGAAGCAGAGGGCATGAATGATCACCGTTCAAAAACAAAAGAAATTGCAGCAAGCAATCTTTCTAAAATAACTGTCCTTCGAGTTCTCCATGACCATCTACACACGAGAAAGATGACTGCAAGGTGGGTGCCAACTCTTCTCACTCCTATTCATAAGCAGCAAAGAGTTGACTGTTGAGTCAAATTGGTTGGCGTGGTTTAAAATTTAAGGACGATGAAGGAGTTCAAACTGCAGTTTTGAATCATTTTGAGGAAAAAAGCCCGGAATACTTTTATAAGGGTATCGAAATGGTATTTAAGAGTTGTGAAAAATGTGTTGATATTAAAGAAGATTATATTGAAAAAATAATGAAGTAGCTCTAACATACCTAGGCCGGAAATATATGGACCTTACCTCGTATGTTGTACTCTCAATCAGCAGTGGTGTATAGAAAATTATAAATTTTAAAATAATTACAGAAACGTTCTTTTATCTATGGGTTACATAGCTCAACCCGTTTTATTTTTATAAATATACTGTTACATGTTTGTATTACTTGAGTAAGTAAATAAATGCCACAATTACAGAAACTATATTTAGTTAATTACAGAGTAACATATGATAAAGGGTAAAATTGTGCTCTTTAAAGCAAAATTATTTCAAATTGGAGTACTGTAATTTAGGACCACCAACTATCAGAGATGCAATGTTGCCTAATCTAACAGCATGGCTTGTAAGTGTAAGAGGCAGTGTTTCTACACATACGTTCCACGTATAAAGGCGATGCGGCAGCGGCATTTTGACGACACTCACGGTAAATAATAAGCATATTCACTAATTCATTACATATTTTCATAAACATGAGCCAAAATTGTAGCAATAACATTAATAAAATTACAATGGAAAACTAGTTGACAGAGACAAACAAAAATAAAATTGTCAAGCCGCCTTTGCTTCAAAGTTTAGTTGTTTAGGAACCAAATATAAATTTTAATCCTTTTAATTTAATTAGACGTGTATTTCACAAACATATATTGCATACGGAAAATGCTTAACAAAGCGTTAGCAGTAATGTAATCAGTGCTCGAATGACCTGGTAAACAGCCTGCAATTCTGCACTCTGCAAGTTTGTTTATTATGAAATTAGACGCGCACGTAGAAATAGGAGTTGAACTAGGGCAAATATTAAACTTTGTAAGCTAAGTCAGTATTTTTATGTATATAAATAGGAAAGAACTGGTCATTAAATTAATACAGCTTGAAATCTTGTTTCACTGTGTTCACGCTGCCCAACGGACCCCAGATCTTTTGCTACATCATCTCGTGTGAGACCGCACGAGATCGTTGGTTTGCACCCTTTTTAATTCCTGCACCCCTAAGACTTATCCTGTAATTTGTCCAAAATAAATTCATACAGTCCATTACAAGCTTCACCCTGAACATTAGTTTTTAATTTGAAATTTTAATACCCTTCACATCCGTTACTTTTGATATTTAGAAAAAGTGGTAAATGAAAAAATGCTTATTTTTTTAGCTTTATTTCCTGGCAAACGGAAAGAATCAACTTAAAAATTACCGTTTAGTGATGTAGTAGACACTACGGTTTTAATTCTATGCAGACACATAACCCCACTAATTTTTGAAAAGCGGCAAACAGTAATTCTGAACGTTTCAAATACACAAACAGAACAAATTATTATAAAACTATTTGAAAAACATGATCTTCTGTCAAGTGAGTGTTAACTTTATAGTATACAAATAATTTTTGGAATAAATATACTAAAATAGGTGCATTTCAGGCATTTCATGATTTCGCAAAGTAAACATTCGCCAACTAAAACGGTGCTGTTCTTGTGACTCCAAAAATGTCCAGTTTATACGAAGATGTTATGCCCTACACTGTTTTTGAACTTGAAACATTATATCGTCAGCTACTAGTGAAAAGGATTGAGTATATCTTCGCGACGTCAAAAGAGCCAGGTATGTACGAACTTGTGCTCTCTGTTAAATCGC